>JAMKCH010012013.1:0-32539 GCA_023653785.1 Ophioderma brevispina | reverse complement strand
AATTCGTCCATAGTTTTTTGGGTATGCCCTGTAACCCATCCACCCATATTCTTTTTAGAAATAATCTATATTACCATTATTCTTTCTAAAATGAATCTATGTCATTTATAATCTTGAGAGCACTCTGGATTGGCTCTTCACACATTTTAATTAATATGAAATATTTGTGGGGGCTGCGCGATGTTTGAACATTTCCTTCGCAGTAAGTGAATCGTCAATATTGTTTTTGACATGCCTGTACCCTATTTCCTTTTAAGAAATCTATGTCGTTATATCTTGTACAAACAATCTCTGATATTTTGGTTATGAAATAGGCTATAATTTAGGTGTTATTTGTAGTATAATACTCAGTCCAGAGGGGTTTACAACGAACGAGGTAACCAAATCTGGAACACTGAAATTCAGATTGAACAATATAAGTTTACGTTTTGCAAATATGAATGTCTGCCGCTGCTGCGTCTGGCCTCAGGAAGGGTCAAGAGTTTACTGATGGGGGGCAATGGTTGAACTGCTCTAAATCTATGTATAATAAAGCTTCCAATTATTCCTTAGTTAACGCAGGATAAAAAGTCCATTGGTCACACGCGTGTGGTGCTTTTTTTCCAAGAATATTTGGGAAATAGGCTAAATGTCAAGTATTTTTGGTCATTTGCCTCTAAATTTTCAGGGATTTTAAAATTAATCCTTAAGAATTGTAATTAGGGAACCAATCAAATAGATTTCATTTAAACCTTAAATCCGTTTTTCCTTAGATCATCATAATATATTTGGATTCAAATCGATATGATTGTATAGTCTTGTGTCCACACTTGTAGTTATTACGTTATTACCGGTAGTACAAGTCCGATTGGAATTTTAACAAAAAATCCACTAATTCCCTCACGCCTATTGTACCCTATTGTAATCGTCTCCACATGCGGTCGGACATAATGGCACTTAGGAGGTCACTCCTTCACAACCTCTAATATGTCAGTAGAACAGGTGCTTACTTGTTTTTTGTTTAACACTGGTCCACAGTTAAAAGAAGACACTGGCACCGTTGAAAATAGTGGCGCCCTCAGCTTGTTGAATCGATATTTTGCATTGTTGAAGGCTTTTATAAATACATAACGCCCTCACACCGAAATGATTAAGACCAAATCACTTCCTTATGGGTTAAACAACCCGCGGCGACTCTAAATTTCACAGACAACGAAAATTAGGGCGTTTAAACAAGAACACAAAAAATTTCCCATCCCTCCCCAGAACATTCTGATCACGGGCCTCCATTCCCTTTTTGTATAGACGGGGAAATTATGTAAATAATAACGTTTTTATATATGCCTTGGTCCCCAAAACCCTTTTTTTACCAAGTCCATACAATATGTACCATGTTTTCACAGCACAGGGAATAATGTTTCATTACAGTCTAATCTCACAGTGAACTTTCAAAACTGTTACTCATTGTCCTTTGGCCATGTATCCCTGATATTAGTGGCCAGTAGACAACACCAACTGGGTATCATGGTCCCGTGGACCATGGTATCCCTGATTCTAATGGTCCGTGACAACACTATCACCGGGTAGCATGGTCCCATGGACCACTATGATGGACAGAAAAGTCCAGTGGACATACACCACCGGGTACCATGGTCCCCCGACATGTATCTGATATACGTGTGTCCAGTTTACAACTGACACTGGGGTACATGTTCCCCTTGGAACCTTGGTATCTGAATATTAATGCCAGTGGACAACTGACACTGGGTACCATAGTCCCCTGGACCCTGGTATTATATTAATGTCCAGTGGACACCGATCCACGGGTATCATGATCCCATGGACCACGATGATGGACAGAAAAGTCCAGTGGACAACTAACACTGGGTATCATGGTCCTTGGACCATGGATCTTATAGGAATGTCCATTGGACACTACACTGGGTATAATGGTCGCCTTGGACCATTGGGACATCTGGTATTATGGTCCAGTGGACAACTACCACTGAATACTATGGTCCCTGGACCATGGTACGATATTATTGTCCAGTGGACACTACAATAGGAGTTTGTTATTCCTGGGACATATGCTTCCTGTAGTTTAATAGTTTCTAGTCCGTGAGATTGGATATTTGTAAGGATATTACCCGATTTACTCTCCGTTCGTGGCGGAGAATTGGCTGAGGGCGTAGATACCCCGAAGCCATTCTCAGGTAATATACGACTTAACAAGACACATTCTGGGACGGTCACCCTATTGCTTTTTCGCACCATTATTTTTACACGAATGGAGTTTTTTGGAGTTATTTGCTCATTTACATATATCAATACCGATTGAAGCCGGATAATGAATTCAAAGGGTTGGGAGGAATGGTGTTAATTAAGAGTCTATTAAAACGCAATACTGGACAAAGCATTCTTTGATTTGTATAATGATGAAGATTAGGTTCAATATTGATCGCTTTTCAGTCCCCGCATCAGCATTTCGTACTGCAGATTTCATTGGTATTAAGGTGCGTGGTGTTGATGTTGGTCACAAATGTTTGCTAACCTGAGTGGATATATATGTACATTTATATTGATTACTCTCATCCTGTTGTGATAATATACGCTATGATGGAAATACCGCCTAAATGGTGTAACTATGAGCAAGATGTTACTCCAGCTCTTTACGAACCACGGCCTTTATAGGGTCAAGCAGACAGCTGTGTGTGCAATTGCTATACAAAGTGGATGTATATATGAACCCGTACCTTGGAATTACAAGCTAAATGCACTTGCAACTTGAGGATGCCCGGTAAATATTTTTATTGTATTATGATCATTGGATTTCGTTGTTCTACAATGAAATAAACCTGGATGTGGATATGAATCCAAATCCGAATCTGAGGGAGTTGTGGATTTACCGAAGGATGAGGATCTTTAAATAGGCTGTATCCATTATAACCCAGATATCCAGTAAATGTCGACGGCAGAATCATACTTCGGTAATATACTGATCGACTCATTGCTCTATAATGGGGAAAAAAAACAATACTTTCATCGGTTATTTGTATTTTTCCCTCCCTGGATATGCCAAGGAGTAATGGAACTGGTATAGTGTGAAGGTGCGTGGTCTCTTTTTTTTCCTATTAGGCCAAATATGTCTGTTTTACGCGCGCATACAGGTTTTCCAAATCGCATTTTACACCGCATTTGTTTTTTTCAGAAAGTTTTTTTCAATTTATATATTTAATCGTGGCCGACTAAATATGTCGCGGGAAAGAGTACATAGTATACGTACCCCCTTTAAATTTTACAGGAGACATATTTTTTGCTTTAATGAAATATACTCCCAACCTAGTAAAACCAAAATTAAAAAAAAAATTTGTTACATGTATCAACATGAAAAACCTGTGTAGCGGATAGCCTTATTGACTAAAGAAGGGTGCAACGAGAGAAAAGAAAACGAATTTTTGACAGGCACCCCAATATTGTGTCATAATAGTAATTTCATAAGATTAGATACCACTAGATATCTCGCCTTGTATTTCGCTACAAAATGCCTTAAAAAAGAGAAAAAAGATTTGATTTGCTTTTTATTTCATGTAAAACAAAGGCTGAACTTCTGTATTTGCTCTGCTTACGAATAGTAATTTCACAATTAATTATTGGTACCACACAGAACAATTTCTCAATCTTAATCCTTTTGAGGGGATATTGTTGATGGAAAGCCTTACTTCATGGCAAAAATCAATTACTGTCATTTTTACGGACACCTATGTGAAAGCTCTCGTTTGCACATTTAATTGGCTCTATAGAAAAGCAATGCTTTGATTTTTTCTGTCTGTCGGCACGACAGAAAATCAAAGCATACTAAATGATCATCTTATTTACTAAAGACGGTGTATTCACTTCATGTGTGATCGAATATGTGATAGGCATTTCAAGTAATGAACACACTCAGTTTGGAAACAATGGGGCGCTGCTGTCCCTATAAATTCACTCTTGTCTTTTTAAAATGGAAAAATGAATTTCCGTCGCATAATTTCATATGAAACAAAACTGAAATCATCATATACTTTGTACACACCTGTACAGTAGAAAAAATACTATGATTATGATTGAAGCTTATATCAATAACAGGGAACACAAATTAAATACATATAAGAAAACGCACAAAGATACCAAGAACCGAGCAAGTTTTCGGTTAGATTTTTGACAAGTAAAAAAATAGTACTGACCAAAATATTCTAGGCCAAGTACCCAACACACGATAAACAAAAGTTGAATGCATCAATGAATAAAGTAATCAACATTGCCTGAAATATAAGAATCATATGTCAAATTTCCAAAAATCATTACTCTCAAACACAAGAACTTTATATAGTTGAAAAAATTATTGAATACGATACTCCCAGTCATACAAAATAATAAAGTACGACATTCTTGTGAAGATTCAGAAACTTACCTAGAACAAAATAAACAACACACAAACTAAAATGAACGAACCAAAAATTAAACTCGTATGTGGTATGAATATCGTTATTTTCATGTGATGTTTTATCAAACTCACAATCTATTTCTAAATTGTGCCCATATTGTATTACCTACGTTGTTGTATTGTTTTCCCTGCATTGTTTTTGGCTTGCGCGAATGTAGCGAATGTATCCAATAACAACACGCCATTCTAAACTCGGCCGAAAAGCATCGCTTTTTCGGAGTTACAATGGCTTGTATTGTTACTTTCGCTCCATTCGTGCAAAATATGGGGAAAAAAACATAGGGGCGTCACAGATGTTGTTATGGATATTATTAAAGCGCAGACCCATGCCTGTACTCTTACAAGCTTCAGTTCCTTCCATAGTTGCACGATTAACAATAACGTTGGAACCACTCTGGCGTTCGTATTTATGCCAAGCCATTTCATTTGTGTCCCAAAACCATTACGCAACTCAAAAAATATAGATAAAAACTACACGACCAATCTCGCAGCAGAAAGATTCGAACCTGGTTTCATTGTTTTCTACACAACGTCATTAGAATTTGAGAGTCCTAGACCTCGGCGTTACACCACGGAAGGGGTTGACAACCACCGCTCGTTTTTATTCTATTTGTCACTCCTTTTGAATAGCTGTATCATGATTAGAAGTGCGTAACACATGGACTATTATATCGTCGGCCACTGATTACTTTTACTGCTGTAAAGGCATATAGGTCCGTAGGGGTATATAGTCCGTTCACAATACACATAGGCCCTCCAAATACATGATGCAGTACGGGCTACCATTCCTAGGTGGCAGTTTTCCCAGTGGACATCTGTACCAAGGAGTCATAGTTCGGAGGAGCATTCTCCCTCATAGTCCGTTAGGCTATTGTTCCTAGGCCCCTGTCCCTAGGAACAATAGCCCACCGGACTATAATATCTCCCCGGACTATAAGCGCTTTCACAACCGTGTAAGTTACCCTTGCCGGCTACTCATAGTCCGGGAACACTGGTGAACAATAGGGCAATCGATTCGTTGACTCTTATCTAACTCTTTACGCAACATTAGTTTTCATAAAAAAAAAACGCTTTATTCCGTTATCGTCTATGGAGCCCCGGACTATGCCCCCACCGGACTATCTCGTATCGCTTTCACAGCCGTTCTTAAGTTTTCCGACCGGACTTAACCCGGCTCTTCTTCGGCATGAAAATCGTCGGAACTTAGCCTAGTTAAGGGTCCGATAGAGTTAAACCCTATGTGCGTTCACACGGCAATTTATATCAAACATAAACCTGATCAATTGTAGGTCCGGTATTAAGTTACTTATGTCCACCGCATGTGGAGACGATTACATAGGGTACAATAAGGCGTGAGGGGAATGAGTGGAATTTTGTTTTTTTAATTCCATCGGACTTAGTTTATACCGGTAATACTAACCGTGTGGACACACTATGTTATTGCAATAGAGATATCTAACATTGATTAATCCCTACCTACATCCTTAGGATTAACTTTTACATTAATCCATGAAATTTAAGAGTATGCATAAGCATAGGAAAATGAAGACTGTCTTTAGCAGATATAGTTACATGGAAGAGAAAAAACTTTTTTCGCAAAAAAACGACGTTTCTCTGCCCGAGAAACCAATTTTTTCTTAAACTTTTGCTTTCAAAATCGATAAACCTTTTTTTTTTTTAAATTGTGGATTTTTTTTATTTTTTTTATTATCATGATGTTGTTATTTTACAGACTTAGCAATACAATACATGGAAATGTTGTATAAAAAAATAACAAAACTGGAAACTCTGAAATTGCCACTGGATATAGTTACGACGGAATGTGTCTCAATAGTCTAAAACGAGTGTCACCTGGAATTACATTTTGAGACAAGCTAAGCCTTTTGTCAGCCTTGTATCTCTAGCATAGGTAATCACTTCGAGCTTAAATTGGTGCCCACTTCCCTCGCAAATTCAGCGTCAGTTACCTCGTTTATGAAAAGCAAAATACATATAGATTTATCCAATGACGCTACAAGAGTTTTTAATTTTGCATACACCCAGTCCTCGCCTCCGGAGATGAAAGCGAGAATAGGATCCTCTTTGTTGCTCAAGGATCAAGGAGTACAGTGCCAAAAGTTTGATAACATTTGAGATGTGTAAAGATTTCACTTTAATCGAGTGGTTTTACTGCTGAAAAGTGATTACAACGACATCCGGTCCCTGGTTCCTGTCCCTGGTCCCTTTATGCGAACGAGGATTGATCTCATGTTTATTTTGATAATACCATAATACCTGCTTTGTCGTTGTTTTTGGTTGCTCAACAAAAGAGGTTTTAAACTTCTATTGAAATGAAAAGAAGACTTTACGGTAGCCACATAGACGCTACTCTGATGCTAGTAAGCTGACCGTGAGATTTCCCTAGGAGAAAAGAAAAAAAAAAAAAAAAAAAAAAAATAAGGCGCTCCCTCATTTTCTAACAAAGCGTGTTTTATGTTATGCATAATGTTTATCCATAATGTTAATCACTGTGTGAAAATAGCCAAGCTCAGATCGAAGTCCGTCATATAGAAAATCGCATCAAAGCAAAAATCACGTATTTTCGCAAACTTTGGAAGTGAGCACTTTAGGTGATTATCTTAGTTCTAGGTGGCTATTTTTAATTACAACAACATTAATACACAAAATATAATTTGAAATCTCTGAGTCAGTCTTAATAAGCTGAAAGAAAATTAAAACTTTTACCAGCTTTGCGGTAAGCATTCAAAAATTCAAACAAACAAATATGGTAAATTATTAAGCTCGGATCATTTATGTACAGGAAAATTGGATTAGCAATTCATTCACACGGAAGAATTAATGTGTTTCTAATGGAGCACCTTGTCGTGAATTGGTCCCTAGAAACTATCCTAGTGGCGTGCATTAATACGGACTTATAAGGTTTAAATGTTCTCAGGAACTTAATTAGTAGTCCTAGAACAAGATGATCCTACGGAGGGTAGGTAACTTATCTGCATATCAAAGCTCACATTCATAAGTCATACGTTATTTAGCAGTTTTGTTTATGTTGTTTATTGTTTTTTTTTTCAATTTGTTTTTTTTCCTGCAAAATATATAAACATGTTATATAGTAACATAAACAGGATGTTAACAGACGTTCAAAATATCCAAAGGTGTTTTGCACTTATCAAATGTAAAAGAAAAACGTACTTCAAAATTCAAAAGGTTTCATTAACCTTTAAAACCATGATGCATTCATGTTCTCTTTATCTTTCAAACCTCCAGTCGTCATTGAATGACAATCTCCTCGTCTCAATTACCACCACAGTACTTTTATCATGTTGTATACAAATCCGCTAAGGTCTATATGAGTGGATTTGATACCAGTTCATTTTACTGCATAATACATACAAGTGGACGAACATCGATCTTGAAATGATACGCTCTTAGTATAACCCCAAAACATTTGCTTATATTTTGAGTATAGAGTCCTGGAATTATTTTTTGGATTATCTTTGACATGATTATGTACAACGGTAACAAGATTAACATTCCTTGCTAGATTTTTTTTCTTTTTTACGCTTATCTGATGTTAAACTTTCCTCACCACTTAAAAAGGTCGTATTAAAGCAAACAGCACCTTTTTTGATAGCGCCCCAATTTTCAATTTGATATTTTGCAGCAGTTGTGGTGTTGGTATTGTCTAGTAAACATAGCGGCGAAAGAGAATGCTCAAAAAATGCATATTTATCATAAAATAAGTTATTTTGTAATTGAAATTGGGATCCCCAGGTTGTACTAACGGCAAAGCAGGAAATGTTAAGTTTATGTCCGTCCATGATGAAATGATGTTAGTCTGTCCTCAGCTTGTCTTGTCTGGTCTGTCTGCACCAAATGTCACTGTAGGTTGACGTTGTAGTTTTGTCTTTGCCACGTTTTACATGTTTAATAGGGGTAGTCACAATTCGAGCTTTGCTCTATTGACTATCCCCCCAAACCACATTTGTATTGGTTTATTATAATAATTGTATTTGAATTTGATGGATAATAAATAACTGAACTGAACTGAAATAGTGCCACCATCATAAAATAACCGCTACTTTACTTGCCTGAACCAATTTCTTCCTTCTTATCGTGTCCAACAACTGTGGTTCTCAAATTATCCAGCAGAGTGTACAAACGTCCTGGCTGCTTCACATGAATTCCGCAAGTAATTGTTTTTGCATTGTTGCATCCAGCATGGGCAGACCAGAGAAGTTTCCATTGTCTGTGGTGCATGTTCGCATCAACCACAGGGTAGTATCCTGATCTGCTTCCAGATAGCCCCACTTCTGCAATTAAACCTTAGATCGGAAGATTCCGGTTCTCAATCTGTGAGGAATCGCCATTCCGGCCCATGAGGAGTCAGCTCCAGGTGGGAGATTCTCACCAGGTTCACTACCAATGGATTTCTACTTGGTTGATAGCAAGTCTTTCTTTCCACAAGCACTCTCTTGTCCTCCTTAGAGACTGTTTCAAAGAGGTTGGACTTTGCTTAAGAAACTCTCCTTCTAGATTTAAGGCGGTTGGCAAGAGGTATCTGTTCAAACATAGGGTGCTTCACGATTAGATACTTGGCAGCTACGCTCTTGCATGCTCGCTACGCCTCGACGGGATGTCTGGTGGAGCAATTCCTGGATGTATAAGTTATCCGTTGGGGTGTTGGACGTGGAATCCTGTGATAATCCGGCAGGAGGCATTTACGCTGGATCAAGCTTCTTGGCTTGGTTGATCATTTCCCCATACGGGCAAGCATACTCTGCACATGATTACCACAGGGCAAGTGCCGTCGATCTTAGGGATGTTGGCGATCCCACACCCATCTTGGTGCCAGTGAGTTTGTT
Source organism: Ophioderma brevispina (assembly GCA_023653785.1). Taxonomy (NCBI): domain Eukaryota; kingdom Metazoa; phylum Echinodermata; class Ophiuroidea; order Amphilepidida; family Ophiodermatidae; genus Ophioderma; species Ophioderma brevispina. Next base: position 23,215 of record JAMKCH010012013.1, on the reverse strand, counting down.
TCGATTTATTGCGTGAACAACTTTACTCTTCTTCTTCTCGATGTGGTCTTATACGAGGAGAAAAGTGCGGCCAGTTAAACTCCTAGGTAGAACAGGGTTATCACAGTGGTCCAGGGGGGGTTTCAGACCATGTAACTTAACTTACGTTTGGCTTCACGGTTTGCGTAGAGGGAAAGCACACACCTGTGTCTTAGATGTATTTGCACGTAGGGGGTTTTCCTTCTTTCCCTCATAGTAAGGAGTGAGTTCATCCAAAGCTTTGGAGAGTCTCTCTCAACAACTGTGAAGTCGGCTTCTTGTGCACTATTCCAAGATCGTCTGCATAATAAAACGACAGGTTCCAGAACTCCAGGTTGGTCGTTTGCTAGATGTTGAACATGGAGAGGTGCAAGCACGCTCCCTTGTGGTAGACCACTCTTGAGCCTACGCCATCCGCTCTTCTTCGCTCCTAAACGGAGCAAAGAACATTCTGTTTGCCAGCAATCATCTGATAAACTCGGTTAAGTGGGAAGTCTTTGTTAAATTTCCAGAAAAAAAAAATGTATGGGTAGGCATCATGTGGATTAAACAGTGTCGTACGCGGCTGATAGGTCGACAAACACTAGTCCGGTTACCATACCCTTCTCGAAATCATCCTCAATGTGTGAGTAGGTTGTGTACTTGGCTTGTTGTTGATTTGCCTGGCCGGAAACCTGCTTGTTCTGGTATGAGGTGTTCGTCTATCACAGGTGCGATACGATTGAGCAGGAGAAGTTCAAATAGCTTGTAGGTATGGCTGAGGAGTGATATAGGTCTGTAGCTCTTGGGATTGGATGGATCTTTCCCAGGCTTTAGGAGTGCCATAACATATGCTTTCCTCCAGATCTTTGGGAACCTGTGGGAAATAAGGCAACAATTGTAGAGCTCAAGAAGCCATTCCTTTGCTACTGGGCCGAGATTTTTTAGCTGCTCAGTAGAGATGTTGTCAAGGCCTACTGCTTTTCCTGGTTGAAGTTTAGCAATACCGGATTCCAATTCGTCCATGTTGAAGGGCGAGTGAAACCAGGGTCACCACTATACCTCTTATGGCCTAGTTTGATCTTCTTGGGTTTCTTGCTGCACTTGCCATTTAAAAGCAGTTGGTGGGCAACTTGGTTGGGTGTGACATTTGGCTGCTGTGGAGGTTCTGTTGGATCCCCTCGAAGCTTTCGGATGGTAGACCATGCTTTCTTGCTGTTATGGGTCATATCGGTGGATTCAATTAAAGTATGCCAAATTTTGATCTTTTCCTGGGAGATCCTCTCCGAAACTTCCTCACCTTTAGCAGTTTTTTCCGCCGAAAAAGGATCAGCTTCAAACATGGTGATATACTCTTGATATTCTCTAGCACATTCCTGGAAAGGCCTGGTATATCAGCCTCTGGGTATGAATCTCCGGGCAGTCTTGTTCACTAGTTGGGCAAATTTGTCATAGTTATGGGGTTTTGGAGCAATTCTCTTCACGTTCTGATCCAGGTCATCAGTGAATCCTTGCCAGTCTGCTTTCCTGTAGTTAAAGCGGCGCTTAAAAGGCACTTTGTTTGGTCTTACTGCAGCGTTGACTTGGATACCGATTGGTCGATGTTGAGTTAGTGGAACAGGATCCAGAACAATCTTGCTACACAGTTTAGAGATGTTTTTACTAACAATATCTAGATCAGGGTTGTAACCTCTCTTCCAACGGGCACTATGAAATGATGGCGGCAGCTTAGAGTCATGAAGGAGACATAGATGTTGACTGTCTATCTATTCTTCGACTGCTTGTCCGTCTTTGTTAGTTTCATTGTATCCCCATTGTGTACTATGGCTGTTGAAATCGCCAATGAAGAAGTTAGGTTTGGTGGAATTCCCAAGGCTGAGTTGAGGGTGTTTGAAGTCTACTGATGGAGGTTTGTAGACGGATGTAACTATGACAGAGCTAAGCTCATTGGTGAGGACTTCGATGTTGTTGTCATCAGACATTGAGTTTGCTTCTACAGCGGTGCCTGTTCTCACAAATATAGCACTTCCATATTATCGATGTGGTCTCTCGGTGGCAAGGACCATTCCTGGTATGGTTGGGCGGTGGTTTTCGATTCCTCTGTGAGTTTCCTGCAGACATAGGACATCGCATTGGAGATTGTTACATAAATCAACAATGATGTTACTTTTTGCATTGGAAAAACACTCCACATTCAATGACGCTATATAGTCAAGGCAGACCTCAGAAAAGGCCTGCGCTGAGATCTAGTTATGATATGGGTATACTTAAGAAATTATGTTTTTGGAAAACAGTGTTTGGTGTTGTAGAGATTAGTTCGCTGCTTGGCAGTTACTAACAGGGGAGACCACAAGACGGTTCTCTACTTCTCCCCCTGAACCAATAAAACAACTAATGGATGAGCGTAGACACGTACATGGCGCTATTTCCCGGCTATTTCATATTGGAAGGCCGTTTCCAACAGCCGTTGAATTATTATCCAAGATCTCCGATATTAATTATTCTAATTACAAAATTCCTTCGTTTGCAACACATAGACATTTTAGCTTAACCATTCACAGGTATAGTTTACTAAAGGTTTAGCATATTATAGGTCAAACAACAGTGGCGTACCGAAGCGATTGAGCCAGGTGGAGCAAATCTATATATAAGTTCCCAAATCATCCCGGTGGTGCGTCAAAATTTGGTAACGCTCAAAATAGTAGGTTTTTTTGGAACCGTGTATTCAATGCTTCTCTATGGAGTAATTCATTATACAGATTTTTGGTCAATGACTCTGTATTATTTGCAATTAATCTGTTTGGAGTAGTATTTTTATTTACTTTTTAAGCATGTTTGTGGATTATACTGAAAGCAACCGACGAATAAAATGATGAACATTTGAGGGTTACCAAATACTACTACTTTTTGATATCGGATATTAGTAATATACAAAATACTACCAAAATTCGATATCGAAAAATAATAACATTTCAAAAACTACTAGTTTTCGATATCGAAAATTACTAGTATTTCAAATATACCATATCTCGACGCAGTACCTGTGGTGCGTCGAAATTTGGTAACGCTCAAAAATAGTTTTTTGTACCGTGTACTCAGTGCTTCTCTGTGGAGTCTCTTTGGTCAATAACTTTTTATAATATTTTGCAATTAATCTGTTTGGAGTGGTATTTTTTATATTTGTGGATTAATTATTGAAACAACCGAGCGGACGATTAAAATAATGAACATGTTTTTTTAATTCTGTTACAAGAAGACACAGTACGGCGGTCCGGTAAGTACGTATATCCTGTTTCTAAAATTGAAAAAAAAATGTTGGCGTAAATTGAAACCAGAGTTTGAAAATTCTCAAGACTGGAATAATACCGAAAGGCATTGTGGGAAAAGCGATTGCATGTTCACTTTTCCGTGTTTGCGAGCACCAAAGTTCCCGACAAAAACGTTCAATTTTCTCGCTAGGTTCTATAGGTTCAGACCCAATTACGATACATATTCGAAACAAAACATAGTAACGGACCCTCTGATGGAAAGAACCCCTTCGTTTTCCGGAGATATTTGAGATTTAGTTTCATTTGTATGCATTCGCTATGACGGACTGATAACTTTAATCTCTGGCGCAGTACTAATTTAGATAATATATTTCGCAGTCTGTGACACAGACTACATACTTACCGGACCGCCGTAAAGGCACAGCAAGACGAATGGTTAGAAGGGCACACACCACCAAATAATCTCCCGTGAAATCACGTTAAAATGGCTTATGGCAAATGCTCCTCTCCCTGTATGACTTGTTCCAAGTCATTCATCTAAGTGATCGGGTCTTCTTACTAGCTTTCCTGAAGGTATGTGCCAGACCTGCAACAAAACTTTTTTTTCCCTTTGCCTAATGATCATTGCCCATTCTTCAATACTCTCTCACGATATTTCAATGTTTCCACCTTCCTTGATGCCAATAATGCCAAAACAAACTGCGGTTAATGAACTCTATGGACCGTACTCCACTCATAATTGGAATTTCTGAGACTTGTTAAACACTGATTTATTGTGTAGAGATATGACCATACTTGTAAACGGGTTGGTGGAGTTGTTTTCATATACATAAGCACTGAACCTCTAAATAGATAGCGGGTCTGAGTCGCAGATTGAAACAACAGGAAGTTGATTTTTGCCCTTGCAATAGGGCGGAAAACAATGATACACCTGCTGGTGCACATATTTCCACAAGATGTTCTATGTATACAAAAATTCCTTTAACTTTGGAACAATAAAGTGAGCCATATTGCGGGAGGGCAAAAATGCAAATGGTTTAAATCTGAGACTATTCAACAGTGCGCCAGCTGCTATTCCATAGAGGTCAGTGTACATAAGTCCCTTGATCCACGTGTTGCCCTCAACTTGCCCTCCATCATGTGAAATACTATGGGTCAAATGTAAATCCAAAAGACCAATATCATGATTGGTATTTACTACGTCTCCTCACTCTACAAAATATTTACTCAGTGCGGGGAGTAAAGCAGGTTGAGTAAAAGTGAGGTCAAGATTTAATTAGCATGGAGTAAAACACACATTTCCGTTTTAAATCTTCACCCGAGTAAAACTGGAACTACATGTTTAGTAAAGCAGTTTTGAAATATAACTCAACGTTGCGTGACAAAGTAGTTTGACGCAGTGACGGTTCAGAAATTACACCGCGTTGATTCTGATTTTAAGCAACGTTGACGACCCCAGACACGTGCAGCCCAAGAATTGCCGCGTACATATCAGTAGGAGATGACAAGCTGGGATGTCGCTTGCTCAAACAGACTCAAATACTCTCCCTCAACTGTGTACTAGTCTCTCCACGTGTAACCAGATTTGTTCTCCTGGAACAAAGATGGTTCTCTTGGGGGATTTTTTGCTACAATTCGAATTTTGGGTCTTAAAATGTAGATAATGGTTCCAGGATTCGAAATCAAATAGTCACCATTTTTCAGCCCTTCCGTTTGGTGGCCATCTTGAATTTCAAAATGGCCTCCATTATCAACATATCTTGCTTTATATCTGGACTTCTGAGCAACATAGAAGGCTCAAATTGGTGGCAATACCAATGTTTGAGATGTCAAGGAACGCAACTAGCACATCCAGAAAGTCGCAGATTGTTTCTAGTCCTTCAGGAGGTCATCTTGAGTTTTAAAATGACCGCCCTTTTCAACATATTTTGATATATCTGGACTTCTGAGCAACATAGAAGGCTCAAGCTGGTGGCAAAAGCCATGTTTGTGATGTCAGGGAACACAAATATTATATCCGGCCATCTTGAATTTCATATTGGCCGCCATTTTAACATATACTTCGCCCAATATCTGGACTTCTGAGCAACACAGAAGGCTCCAATTGGTGGCAATACTCATGTTTGTGATGTTAAGGAACATATATTACACCCAGAGAGTCGCAAGTTGTTTCCCTCTGGCAGTCCAGAAGAAGCGTACAAGTACGTATACGTACAAGTACGTACATAACGTCATAATTTCCCACAATGCAATGCAACTTTTTAAAGAAATACATTAGGTTTTAACATTTCACCCCGGGACAGTTTATTTTGACAGTTCTGAGTGTAATCTCACTACATAGAGTTGTAAAGCTTATCAACAAATGTATGTGCGGATTTTTGATATCTTTTTTCAAATAAAAGATATTAATTAATTAAGAAAATTGATATGACGTCATCAGTGACATTTTTTTTCAATAATTAAAATTCGACACATGAAATCAAAATTGTGACACATAGAATTTGTTTATAATAGCGTTTGGCATCAGTTCTGAAATTTTTTATCCTTTCTCATCTCAAAACTGAGAATCCCGAGAGGATTTTTAAAAAATTCTTTTGTATTTCTTTATAATTTGGTGACGTATGTACGTACTTGTACGTATACGTACAAGTACGCTATCGTCTGCACTGTCTGGCAGCCATCTTTAATTTCAAAATGACCACTATTTGTTACATATACAATGCCCAATCTCTGGCCTTCTGAGCAAAATAAACACACCCAAAAAAAGTAACTCCCCACACTGCAATTTGTCTGTCAAGTTCAAACGATACATCGCATTATACATTATGGGATTATAATTAGAAGCGGTGTTTATTTACGCGCATTTTGACACCTCATTTGTGGTGATTGATGAAGTATTGTTGAAGTTATGCCCATTTAACCGAACCCACCCCAGGATTTAAAAGTTGCAGTAAGCCCTATAGAGAAGGAGAACTTGTCATGCAGAGAAGAAGAGGATTGCATTGATTTCAATCTGTAACAGTATGATTGTCAATAGGATTTACTGAGTTCGGTCAAGTGAAATCGGGTAGCAGCATATGGTAGAACATTTGGACGAAGAATTTGCACGACATACCAATTAGCATTCAAATTTCAGACGATGAATAAGTGCCATAAGAGAGGAATGAGTTGGAACTAAGCAAGAGTTCACTAAAAGTGCATTGGACTCACGCATTAATGAAGACTCAACGTTAAGTTAAGTGTTTGAATCAGCCGAAGTAATGATATCACATTTGTGACTTTTGAAAATACCTCACTTTGTCTTTAATCGCCAGTCAGTCAGCCAGAAATTAACAGATGTCTCTATTTTCACACAACAGTTACTCCGTTGCAGTAAGCCCTATAGAGAAGAATAATTACTCATGCAGAGAAGAAGAGGATTGCACTGATTTCAATTTGTAACAGTATGATTGTCAATGGGACTGCAACTTTTAAATCCTGGGGTGGGTTCGGTCAAGTGGGCATAACTTCAACAATACTTCATCGATCGCCACAAATGAGGTGTCAAAATACGCGTAAATAAAGACCGCGTTTAATTATATCCCATATTGTATAACAAGATGTATCGTTGAACTTGACAGACACATTTCAGGGGTGGGGAGTTACTTTTTTGGGTGTGTTTAGCTCAAATGGTGCTTCCAAATCAGATACACATCCTATTGCATCAGAACCACTTATAGCATGGAATGAGTTTGTACAAGGGTTTCAAGGTTATTGCTCTTTGCTGTCCATATATTCCAGTGCGATTTCAAGTTTTGAAACCAATATCTACCAGTCTTTCAAAAACATCAAAATCTGTGTCCTGGGTTTAAATCCCAATTAAATTTCTGAGCTTGTTATACTACGTGAATCAAAAAAAATGTGCAAGGATTAAAGATGATCTTGACCTTAATGCAATTACTATATCATAGACTTGTTGTTGTGTTTATAAAACACATCTAATATACTTCCAAATGTTGAAAAATGAAAGACATCGATTAAAAATAAGCAAGATATGAACAATTTTGTAAACACACCCCTTTTTCGCCATGATTGTGTAGCACTAATAAACCTCGGGTAAATTGAAATCACTATCTATGCCTTCCATTGTGTATCAAATGTACCGTATTATCTTTCAGATAAGCCTCTTGTTTTATTTGTAGTCATCAGCTTAATAAGGATTTTCCTCTAGATCATAAGTTTCATATATTTGGCCACAACTAGTAGTCCTTATAAGCATTATGCTTCCTTGATTTTTGTCTTGACTTCTTAGTTATACATTTTGAACTTCAACCTTAACATTTCGGCAAAGATTTTCTTCTCTACGGATGCAAGATTTAATAAACACCAACATTGCACTCTCCCTTCTGCCCTCCGTGTAAATGATTGTGTCACAAAGGTAAGCACAAATATCAATACAAGTTGAATGCCTTAAATAATGATGTCAACAATGTGCTGGAAGTATTGTTAGAGGATATGCCAAATCTGTAAAAACTAATGACCAAAATAAAAGTAGAAGTTAAGAAACACCTGATGATTGATACCATGGCAGTTGTCCAAATAATTGTTAGTGCAACGTGTAGGACTTTTTTTAAATGTTTAAGCATGTCGCGAGATCTCACAACTTTTTCAGCAATGTTAATTTACATCTCTACAATAATGTTCCTGGGTATATGCCAGCTGTGTCATCTTTGACAACTTCAACAAGAGGCTTGCTCTTAAGAATAACATTGAATATCAAGTGAAGATATAGATCTTATCCTGGCAAGCATTAACTCATGTAAAAGAGACTTTCATTATTTTAAGGAAGTAAAGGCAGCCTTATTAGCTCTTATTCCAGCTAATGAGCATAAAAAGAATGCATTGAGACAACAGAAAGTGACCAGGAGAGACACACAGGGCCTGAAATGCATTATGGTATATAAGGCCCCCCCCCCCAAAAAAAATGTTTGATTGTCCATAGATGACTTTTTAGAGTTGGGTAGGTCGGTCGGAAAAAAACTTTTTTTTAATGTCAATAGCAAACTGTATGGAAACATGTTTGTTTGTATTAATAAGTTAATCAAACACTAAAAATCAAGTTGATTCTTACTCAAAAATGCATCTTTGTATATACATTATGAAACCCAACTAACATGCTAAGAAACTGTTTAAACATTTTTTTTACATTTCAGAAAGTTAAAATTGAAAAAAAGAAACTTTTTAGGATTTTTTTGCAAAATTAGGGTCGGTATTCTTTTACACAGTAAAAGGAAAAAAAAACAACAACTTTTTCCTGATTTCTAAAATTGGAGTCGGTCGGATGAGGACAATCAAACAATTTTTTTTTTGACCTAAGCGGACAATTGGATGATTTGTTACGTACAATTTTGGTCACTATTAGCTAGAACACTTGCCCTCAATTATGGCAAAATCAAGATTCATTGGTAAAGAAAACATTGTTGTGTTTGTTGTCTGTTCGTCTATACTTCAAACCCCTCCAGTCCCACTAATTAGTGTTGGATCAGTGGCATAGCTGGAAGCAGACTTCCCTCACAAGAATTTTTTTATGGAAAAAAAACAATTGAGGGTTAAAAATAAGAAGGGTCAAAAAGAGGAACAAACTTGCAAGAGAAAGAAAGTGAAAGATGAAGGTGACACAAGACCATATTACAATTAGGAATGACATTATAAAGATCAGATTTGCAAAGTGATAGCACAAAAATGGTCTACTTCGGGCGTAGCGAGCAAAAAACCCTTTTTGAATGGGTGGCAATCCGAAAAATGGGGACGATCAAATTATTTGCCGCCTCACATGGACAAGGCGTTGCTATGCGACTAGCGTACTCCTAATGCAAAAGAGTGAATTTCACTCTTATAGAGTGACAACAGGGCCCACTCAAAAGAGTTAATGTTCACTCAAAGCAACCTTTTGGAGTCAAATTTTCTATTGGTATAATTTTACCAAAATATAACAAACTTTATTATCTTTTTAAATTATCAAGAGTAAATTTGACTAAAGACATATTCCTTGAAGGGTATATGAATTTCACTCTTTGCAGAGTGGGCCCTGAGTCACTCTATGAGAGTGAAATTCACTCTTTGCCTTTAGAGAGTATTATTGAAATATATATATTTTGGACTCTGATGACATGCTTCCAGTGACTCAAATTTGATTCAGGGGTTGGGCTCATTTAATGGAACAAATTGTCCCACCAATTTTGACCAAGATTGGAGCTAACACCCAAACATTGGGATCAATCAGTCCGCGAGCATAGAACTACATCTTTTCCTCGAATTTTTATTTTTTTTATTTCATTTCAAGATAACCATACACAGCTCTCTAGCTGTTATCTTTGTATTTCTTGGCAACACAACATGGGTTTGATACCAATTAAAGTTTTCTATGTGTTGCAGATGTCAGATATTTTGCAAAATATACTGAAAATGGTAGCCATTTTTGAAATTCAATATGGCCCCCTCAATAAAACAATATTAATTTTCTGTATGCTATTTTTGGTATTCCTTTTGTCACAAACATGCATATGGCCACCAATTTTATCCTTTTATGTTTCTCAGAAGTCAATATATATAGCAAACTATTTGAAGGAAACATCTCTTTTGGCTGCTATATTTGTATTCATTGGCATTATACAACACATGTCATTGTCACCAATTGAGTAATTTGAGCTTCGCCCAATATCTGGACGTCTGAGCCTATTATTGCTCAGAAGTCCAGAGTATGGGCCGAAGTGTATGTAAAAAAATTGGCCATTTGAATTGAAGAGGGCTTGCAGAAGGAAACAAGCTGCAACTTTCTGGGTGTAATATATATAAATGTGCCTTGACTTCACAAACATGGTAATGCCACCACTGGAGCTTTCCTATTTTGCTCAGAATTCCAGAATTTGGCGAAATATATGGTTAAATGGCTGGTGCATATTGAAATTCAAGATGGCTGCCAAGGAAACATCTGTGACTTTTTGGATGTAATTATTGGTTTCTTGACATCGCAAACTGGGTATTGCCACCAACTTGAGTCATTTTTGAATCAAAATGGCCGTCTGAAGGAAACAATCTACGAAAAGTGAACAAAAAGCAACAAATATGTGTCTGAAGCAAAGACATGTAAGTCCACTTAAACTTGGAAATATGTGCACTTTCTGAACATAATCAGGACAACTATGATTGACACAAAACAAATTACTGAATTAACTCAAAAGGGGATCATGAAATTGAAATTTATTTTAAAATAATTACACCAAATTTCGAAGTGTTGTCTGACTAACCGAACATCAGTTATTGTACTAAGCTATTTAAGAGTATTGTTTTCAGAACCGATTGTGTGTCTATAGGTTCAAATCACACCTGGGATACTATTACTTTAAATGGAATTACGAAGTAATGGGGCGCTGTGTTCCATTTGCCTCGTCGTTCCAATTAACCTAAATACGTCAGAAGCGTATGCAGTACGTGCAAAGTATGTTATCTGTTTAGTCGTTTCATATTCCATGGGCCGGTGAAAGCAAATGAAATTGCTCGAACCTTCCCACTGTTTAAGAATAACTTGCTACTGCAATGTACGACATGGCCCTGGGGATACGGCAAGGATCGTTATTTGGGGTTCAGCTTTGTTATCTAGAGATAAGGACCGTTAATTTGGGGTTCAGCTTTGTTATCTAGAGATAAGGACCGTTATTTGGGGTTCAGCTTTGTTATCTAGAGATAAGGACCGTTATTTGGGGTTCAGCTTTGTTATCTAGAGATAAGGACCGTTATTTGGGGTTCAGCTTTGTTATCTCCAGTTAACGAAGCGTTATCTCCAGTTAACGGAGTGTTATTTGGAGATAAGGCTTCCTTATCTAGGGATAAGAAAGTGATATACTTGTGCTTCATAGCCTTATCTCCAAATAACACTCAATATTGAACCAATGATTGTAACCGGTTGTTATGCCATGATGGGCCCTATATTCTTTTACAACAAAAATGTTAAGGCTTTTTTTTTTGCAGCTGCTATTTTTAATAAATTAGATAATTTCGAGCTACTCACATAGTTATATTTTAATGAAAATGATATAATATAGTATAATGTCATTGAAATTAATGTGATCTGTTTAAACCAACCCATTGTTGAGACATATTAGTGTTTGTATCTGTATTTGACTGAGTTATCGCAATGATATTTTTAAGTAATCAATTGCTTTTAAGGTCAATAAAGGGCCAATTGTTCCCAATAATTGGCTCTCTATTGGCTGCTGGTCTTGGGTCATATCTTCACATATTGGACAGTAAGGGGTTGCCCCATATGAAGCCGATGCCACAGCTGCCAATGAAAAACCATTATTGGCGCAATAGCCATAGACAAGTGTTAACGATGCCAAGATTACCAACGGAATACCAATATTGCCCTTGGAGAGCCATAAAGGGGACACCCACATAATGCCGATGCCAAGATTATATCCGATGGGGAACATTGTTGGGCCAAACTTTATGCGTGAATACATGGCGTGCTATGTGGGCTTCTGGGTAGGGAAGTTTTCATATAGAATCCCATGATGCACATGAGGTATTGCATTCATTCCGTCAAGCGCTAATGGCACAAACGTTCATACAGCGCATGACGGAATCAATTGTAATACCTCATTGCATCAAGGGGGACTTCTGATGAACTGTCTACCGGCTTATGGGCGGGCTTATGGAAACACCACTAAATCGGAACAAGTACCTGCTATTTAGTTATAATTTATAGAAGAAAAAATCGTATATTACATTGATATTGATGAAGCATGTGTCATGTAGCATTGTTTTAAAGAGAAGTTATTTTTGAATTCTTGGGTTTGTGCTTTGCTGATATCATTTTGTAGAACTAGAGGTGTCCAATCTAAATGCGTTAAAGCGTTTACCTCATCAACCAAATGACTATTCTGCCGTTCATCAGCCCGGCTAGCTCAGTCTGTAGAGCATGGGACTCTTAATCACAGGTCGTGGGTTCGAGCCCCACGTTGGGCGATAATTTTTTTTTCTCGGTGGGGATTTTTGTTTCCAATGAAACTAAACAAGAATATTCAATCAAATAACCACTTACCTCTATAACTTACTTCTACCGATTGCACAATATTTACATTTCGCTCTTAAATTTTACTGGTAACCGCGAGACATACATCCGATATGAAGGATGCTTTAGGAGGCACGGGATCATTCGTGAACATACGTGGAATTCTTTACCTGATTGATCCATGAACAAAATAATTTCACATTCCAAATACAAGCACACGCATCGCGCATGACATTATTAAGTCAGTCAGTACGTCTGCGGAGTACAAGAAATTTTGCGCATGAGTTAAACATTTCAATCAAATTGATACACATGGCTATCATGGCTATAGTATGCCCAATAAAACAGAACGAATACATATTAAAGGGGGATTGTCCGATTTAAGTATATGAAGTTTTCATCTTGATAGAATGGCCTTCAACCAAAAAACCCCACCTGTAAAGTTTCGCGCCGATATTTCAATCCGTTTTGATGTGACAGCTAGAAACGTGATTTTGTGAGCCCCATAGAGTACTCTGTAAAACTAAGTAATATTGGTCGAGCAAAATAGAGTACACTTTCGTTCATAACGCCCAAACCAAATATCATTTAGCCCTAAGATTTCACAGGGTAAATGAGAAAAATAGTAGCTTTCTTCTGATAACAAAATTTCGACCACTTCCGGTAAAATCTGGGCTTCTGAGGACGAGGCTATTAGCGATCGGGCCATGGACCTTTAAGTAAAGCATATAAAGTCATGACAACAAACATTAAACCGAAATGTGTACCATTTATACTGTAGATTTGCATAATGTCTCGGATGTATATCATATGTATGGGAGTGGAAATTGGAAAGGGATATTATCTTTAAAAATGGTTTAAGGAATATGCTGAAGACAAGCACTAAGTTAAAATGTCTGATACGACCTTGTTTATTACATTCTATTACCTCCTACTGCTCATTAATGAAAATGCAGCGCTGTAGTTGGTCTACTGCCCATTATTCTACTATATACGTCTATCCCTTTTTCCTTTTCATCATCATCCATTGTGCTTCTTTTGTTCAATCGTCCATTATATTTACGAAAGAAGTCAGAGACTGTTTAACATATGAATATTCATCAGACCGTTATTTTGTCCGAAACTGGTCTCTGGACACTTTCAGAAAAATAACCGTCTGATTAATATTCATGGCTTAAACAATAAAGGACAATTGAAACAAAGGAGACTTCTATAAACACCGCAGGTAGTACAACTGAAGAAATGACAACTAATGAAAATAATGAAAGAACTAATGACTTATAACTAAATATAAGAAGCTTGCTGAATATCGGATTACCATCCACTTGTATCTGTCGATTACGATTCAGCCTAAGCAGTGGATTGCAGGTCCTGTAAAATTTGATATTACAGGAACAATAGAAACATTCTGCTCATTTATTGATGACATAAAGAACTGATGACTCAATACAAAACCGTGTTGTGATTATTGAATTGAATCTATTTGTTGGCTAATCTGTCCATTACAATTCGGCCAAAGTATTGATTCCAAATAATGCAATTTTTTTCTTTCTATTTTAAATGGGCAATTGAAACGTTTTGCTCTTGATTTTGTATTCAAATATTGCAAGAATCGAGCAATTACCACCTCTATCTATAAATACATGATTAAAAAACCCCAGAGATTATTTACAGGCGGTGGCGGCCAAGCCTCATGCAATAGAGCAACTCACTAAAAATGTGAAAAAGAAATTACAGCAATACGGAGTGCAAACCACAAACCAATGTGGCTCGGTCATGGGTGTTCCCATGACCCACATACGACCTCGTCCTCGTTCGTTATCAATAAAAAAAAAAACAGAAAAAAACCCTTCCAGTTGAGTTGATTCTTCAACTCCAACGGTTTTGGAATAAGAAATATTCCTTGACAACATATAAAAAAATCAGAATTGTTCGTCAAGATTTCGCTTTTACGTGTTAAAACCAATGACGACGTCTGTAATTGTGATTTCTTGGCCGCCTTCCCCTGATTATTTATAAACATTGTTTACAATTTAGTAGTAGTTTACTTTATAATTTAATGGTTTAATTTAATTCGAAAAAATCCAATGATGTCTACACAGCCTTTTAGAGATAGAAATTCAAATAACACTGTTGACAAATGGAGCAGTTGTCCTAGACCAAGATGTGTTGTGGTATGTTTTGGCAATAATGCTAAGCAGATGTTCAGATATTCACTGAAATGAAATGTATATATAACACAGTTTCCATGTATTGTTGTAAATAAACAGAGGAAACAGACCAAAGCGATTTGAAGAATAAGAGTCGTCTTCTTTTTATCGAGTCCAAATAGCAGTCCTCAAATATGCTCTAGCCAGAGACAAGTACAACGGCTGGTTGCTTCATTGAATTGCAAGTCTATCTGTGCTCTGGATCTGGAAAATACTCTCAACACTTCCTGATTGAAGCCAAACGAGAGGGATAGGTGTGCGTATGGTTATAAAGTACTTATTGGTTGCTTGATTCAGTAGCTGAATTGATGTAGCTCGCCACTGCTGTTGCTGTAAGGGTAGGCAAGCCAAGAGAGTATCCATTGTCTGCGATACTGTTCCACAACTACAAACAGTATCTTGATCTGCTTCCAGATAGCTCCATTTTTACAGGAAAACCTTAGATGGCCGATTACGGTTCTCAAGACTGTTAAGACAGTAGTTGATAGCAAGTCTTTCTTTCTACAAGGTGACTCTCTTAAGAATAAGAGTATTGTTTATAGATCCGATTGTGTGTCTATAGTTTCAAATCCATCTGGGATGATACCGTTATTTAAAAGGAAACAAGGTCATAGGCTGCTGTGTAGCACTTGCTGTCTAGCTGTTCCACTTAACCTAAAAAATCAGAAACGCCATACGTTTTTAATATTATATCGCACGAATCCTCATATCACAATCACATCAAACCAATGTCGGACTTCGCGGTTCATTGGTGCTTCGTATCTATAGTTTTGCCCAATTTCTAAAGCAAACTAAAGCAAATTTAAATGTTGAAATATTTACTCTAACAGGACACAATTCATTGAACATGTTGAAGAAAAATGTCTGTTTTGACATTGTTAATGTTTAGTTATGGTTTATCTATACTACTAAAAATATGACATTTGTCTGCCTGTCTGTCCGGCTATGCGTTTCGCCAAAATTTAGTCAATAATTGTAAAAATAAAGTTCAAATAAAAGATAAACATTTTGTAATAGCGAATTGACAATGTTATTTCCATCCCCAAAAGAATCATATTCAATGTTGTTATGTTGTTAAAATGTGCATAATATACGCTAGACTAAACTGAAGGAAAAGATAATGAATATCAATAAAAACGACGAATTGTTTTGAATAACCAGTCTTATATTGACGGACGAACTCGATGATGGATGAAAATTAATAACACAAAGTTGAAATACAAAGATATAAATGTGAATATAGTTACATAATAAAAGAAATTGGGTTGGCCTTTAAGCGATTCAAATTTCCCAGGCCGGATTCCATCTGTCTGTTTTATTAAAACCAATTACACAAACGCGGAAATAATTGGGAAAACCTATATTCAAAATAAATTCTCATCATAGATTTGTTATAGGCACTATCAGGGATTTGCTAAATCAGAAAATCGCAAAACCAAAACTTACAAAATCAGATTTGTGGCATGTTGTAACAAGTATAGGTATACAAATTCTAAGACTGAAAGAACCTAATAAGGACAAATCGGACACATTTAGTCATTACTGTCCGTACGGACACATATAAACACGTAATTGAATGGAGATGTTGATAGCTTTGACTCCTGGTTTGTTTCCTCCTTCTGTCAATTTTTCAGTTGCAAAAAAAAACCTATGATAATTCTACAGACTCAATTCTTCACTTTATTTCTGCAAATTTTCTTATATTTCTGCAAATTTCAAATATATGATTCTTCGGTGAATCACTGATAGTATCTTTAATTATGATAGGTGGAGTGTAGTAATCCTACAAAGAGCGGGAAGCATTTCTGATCAGGTGCGTGGATTTTCAATTGTTTTCAGGCAAGAATTGTAATGCAAAAAATATTTTGATGTAAACGTATTAAAGGCTGATTCAGATCGCATTTTTTGGATTATACAAAATCTTGTCCATATACAATCAAGGGTGAACTAACTAACCTCAAATCGATGTCTTTCAATAGGAAAATCACAAACTTTGTTTGTTATAAAATTCCGGATCCGGAAATTTTGTTACACGGTATCCTCTGGCACTGTTATACATGGGTATAAATGTTCAATGCATTTAACACGGGAAAATCCGGTCATCCTAACTTAAAAGCATTTAGGTGACTATTTCAGTTCTAGATGACTATTTTTAATAATGTACCAAAAAAGTATAGTCCCGAAATCTTTGAGTAGCCTGTAAGTTTCATGGTTACGTCAACTCTTAAAGAAGAAGAGTCTCATGGAAATGTTGATATTACATGTTGTACTTGTTCGTCTTATCTTTTTCGTATGTGGGTTAATAGAGCGACAGTGTTCCAAGTGCGACACAAAACCAAGGCTTAGATACGTTTGAATCTTTACAGTGTTTGAGACATCGCGATTATTCTCCTGAGAGAAGTCTATAATGACGGTTCCATTCACGGACTTTCGTCGTAAATAACCAAATTTGACGGAGGCCCTATTTGTAATAATATGCTTCAGCTGGTAACCGAGTGGTCGGTGGAGATTATCTAAAGGCTTTTTTCTATCGAAACCTAATACTATTTCCAACTAAATTAACAAAAAGTAAGATAAAGTTTGGTAAATTTCCACTAAAGTATACCATTTTTTTTAAATAGCTAGAGAATAATAAGATATATCCCTAACGTTCCTAAAGGAAACCTGACGATCACGCAAAAAAGATGGTAGCGTTATTTTTGTTAGATCTGGGGAAATTTCCCCGTAAATCAATGCAGTGGTCCTCTCCAATTACATAGAGCTATGTGTATGGTAGTATTATAATTATATCTATTTTTTAGTAATGGGCGATAATAACATTAATGACAAATATGATCAAGTATTTTTTTTTAATTATGACTAAAATATCCCATTATTTTCTAATACAATTCAGGATATTTAATACTAATACTTTCTATTAATTTTGCACTTTCATGTGAGTCTAATTGGGGCCTTGTGGTCCCGTGCATATTTATGGTGAAAGTTTTCTGTAATAAAACGTATTCAGTGTTTATTAAAGTGAATCTGTACTTTTACCGTCAAGATGTACGTAATATTACTAAGAGTGTCTATAAACCGGGCCATTCTTTTTTGGTAAATGTGCCTTGAATTGGATATGCAAGTGAAGATGATTTTAGAAGTCTCTCGACAATATGTGCAGTTTAGAACCCACTTAACATGTGGAAGTTCTCTATAAATATATTTTTTTGTATTTCTATTGAAATTGATCTGAAACTCTTAACAGTCGGAAAAGGGCTTTGTCCCAAACGTAAAATGTGTGTCTCTTGTTTCCTTCTAAATCGTCTTGGAGTGCAATAAGCTCGTACCTAAAATAGCTTTTGTCACTTGAATTTTATTTAAGTGCTTACAATGTCAAGTCAGCTGCACTCGAGGTCATTCCTTGTTGTGTAAGAAATGTGAATAAATACTGGTTCGATCTCAAAATAATTGCAACGTAAACAACTTTGGTGTCGTTATACTTAGAAATGATGAGAACATAACATATCAAAAGTCCAGAAGTGTAGGAAGCGGGGAACATTAATTTGCAGGAGGGAAAGGTTTGTAAAGGGGGGAAATAGGTGTAATTGTACTGAACATTTTGGCCATATCCTAACGATTAAAAAAGTATACCGTTGAACCGTTATGAGCATATAATCCTACCCAATCCTATAAATTATTGGATTGACCGTAGATATGACAAGCTATACTTTTTTAATCCTTACAATACAATACATACAATATTTAGTGCGCCATTCCCAAAGGCTCAGAGAGCTTACAGAATAAAATGAATTAAACTACAAACTTAAATGTACATTACAAAGTAGAGTAAAAGTGCAAGATAACTTAAAAACAAGTTAAACATACAATGTAAAAAATAATTATAATATAGGTAATATAACGCCTTTAAAGATGCAACGAGAGATTTTGAGGCACCCAAATATTGTGTCATAATAATAATTTCATATAGATTAGACACTCAATAGATTTCTTACCTTATATTAGGCTAAACACACGAGAGAAAAAAAGGAGATTTTGGTTTGCTTATAAATTTCAATATAAAACATAGGCCGAATTTCGCATTTGCTCCTATACGACCAGATGAACAATAGATCTGTTTTACTTTTGACACCTGTAGATTCTTTTTTTACATGTTCCCCATTGTTGATTTTTCTAGATTTTTGGCACATTAACCCGTGACAATTTAAAAGAATGATAACACAAACATTGTTTCTGTTACAATTTGTTTAGGTAGAAAACAACTTTCTTGCAAATTACTGCAAAATTGAGTATGCTGTAAAATGAATTCAATAAAAACATTTGAGAATGTATTTGGTGAGTTGTTACAGAACCTCTGCTGTATGTGCTTCTTTGAGCATTTTTGCCCACTCTAGTGTCGTCTCGAACCATTAGACTAAAATTCTTTTGCATAAAAGCTCTTTACTTATCAACTAATCTAACGGCTTTGAGCTCTGGTTAAAATTCATCAGTAAACCATTAAAGCAATATTAGCACATTTTTTGAAGAGCGCCCCAATTTCAAAAATTGATATTTTGGCACAGTTACGTATTGTCTAGGGAACTATACCTGCGAATGAGAATGCTAAAAAAATACGTATTTATCATAAATTAAGCGATTTTGTAATTTAGAATTTGGATCCCAGATTGGACTTAACGGCAGAGCTGAAAATGCTACGTTTATGTCCGTCCATGATGAAATAGTGCCACGTCGAGAAAATAACCTCTAACTTGATTTGCCTGAAACAATGAAACAACTAATGGATGAGCGTAGTCACACGCACATGGCGCTATTTCCCGGCTATTTCACATTGGAAGACCGTTTCCAGCAGCCGTTGAATTATTATCGGGATTCCGATAATAATTATTCTAATTACAAAAGTTCCTTCATTTGTGAGACACATACATTTTCGAGCTTAACCATTCACAGGTATGGTTTACTACCCAGTTAACAATGCAACCATGTAAAAATCTCAATTTTTTTGAAAAATTGGGGGCGCTCTTCAAAAAAAATGTGCTAATATTGCTTTAAATGTTGTCCTTTAGAGCATACCAGGAAAGCCAGGAACCCAAACCAGCCATTTCGACCAATTCTAATGTGTTTTCGCTCTTAAACTTCAACTATGAAAATGGCAATCCATATGGATTTTTAAAAAAACATCTTAAAGTAAATTTGTCAGCTGTACTCGCCACTCGCCCTTACACGGTTAAAGGGAAAAGCGGCGATAATGTAAGAGATTAAAAAGATGAAAAATTATCATATTAGCTATTAACTCAGGAATAAATGTGTACAATAATATTAAACTACTTCAATGTATAAAAAAATTCGCCAAATAGTTTTAAGTATGTTTTAAAGAAGTATTAGAGAAATTTGTCATACAGTCCCCAGAGCAGTAACAAAGATACTTATACATGCTCTGGATTAGAAAATGGCTGCTTATCCCCTTAATGCTGTATAGAGTGATGTATATCGATAATGGATTTATCAATAATGCATTTTCCTGTTAATAATAGTGCCACAGTTAGAATGAAAACACACGGGCATGTTGGAGTTTTCGTAACCTGACCAATTTGACACTTTTTTTCTGACACACTCATGAATTCGGAAACCTTAACGGAATAAACATGTGCTTTATTCCGTGAAAGGTTTCCGAATTCATAAGTATGTCAGAAAAAAGTGTGTCAGATGGGTCAGGTTACGGAAACGCCCATGGCATCTTATGTAACTGGTTTTCAGGCTTGCAACAATACACCGCCTTTCATATATGGCACAATCATACAAGTTTCTTGCAAATAGTTGCATCACTAGTTGGTATAAAAATATTCCAGTATAATTGGCAGGTATTGTCATGTTATAAGTTTGTGTGGCTTTACCTCACAACAATACACTGCATGTATTTCAACATCCAGTAACCCATAAGATCTGGGTCAGGATTGCTTATTGTATGTTTTGCTCTGCCTATATTGAAGTAAATTTGGTAAAAAAGGTTTTTCTGCAGTTGAGAATGACTTTGTTTAGTTTTTCTTGAAAATTGTTTAGCTGTTATATAATGCACCTTTTGATGAATTTCTGGCAAAATCAATACTATTGATAGTCACTTTTTGTGTTTTGTCCGAACTAGGAAACTACCATATTTATTGTCCAATTACCGACCTACAAAACATCTTAGGCCAAAAAGCTTTCCTCATTTGTTTTTAGCAACCAAAAAGAATCCATTCGTTTTGAGAAAAAATGGCCATTTGGCCCACCCCTATTAACAAATAACTCCTTACTAAAAGTAGTGTTCGTCTACTTCTGGTAACAACTTGTAGCATTGCAACCTGGTAAAACGTGTCATTCTACAAAACTGAATAACCTTTGCGTTATATCCAAACTTGGCCGTAGATCTTTTTATAAATGACAACTTAATCACATTCTTTGAAAATAAGACTGTCCAGATAAATTCTACCTTTGATATTTTGCTTTTAATACGGACCTGGTACCCTTTAATGAACATTGGAACGGAAGAGATAAAGGATATAATTGAAGATACTTGAAGAAATACGGGTAACCATTTTTCCGAATTGAGGTACTGCGGAAATAACTTGCCTCACTAATAAGAAGCAATAAGAAGACATGTACTACATCTGACAATAGCTTCAAGAGTTTAAGTGGGAATATCGAAAGTAGGGTACCTTGTCATTTTCATGGACCCCATTGGAAATAAGTGGCAAATTTCAGCCGGACCTAATGGGTTATCCTGGCTAATGGACTGTTGTGCGTTTGTGTTGGGGGATCTGCTTTTCTATGTTTTTGTATCCTTAATTTTCTTTGCCGTTTGCCGATAAAAACAACAAACAAACATGGGGTATGCAATGGCAACGCCAGAATTATGTGCAACATGCTGTGCATGTGGTGTTTTCAAAAGGTACATGCGCCATTTTCAAAACTTTTGAGATAACACCACATGCACAGCATGTTGCACATTGACTGAAAATAAGCAAAGTCAAAGAAAAAACTTAAACTTACTCTGTAGGAAAATCATGTACGGACACAGTAAAATTATGCAAGATGAGTGTGTCAAGATTAGGTTGTTTACTTAACAACCGTAGGAAAGTTATGGAACAGGTTATTCATAGTCCCGCAACAAGCAAGTTGTGCGGAGTGTGAATACAATAAAAAATACATGTATATGGGAATTTGACCTGTAGGAGTTAGCCAATTGTTTAAAACTGTACTGAAAAAGGGAAAATACCATACGTTAAAATACCAATTGACATTTATGACCGTCGAATGAATGAAAAACACGCTTTTTAACATAATTTCATAACATAAGAATTACTTACCTTTTTTTAAAGGCAGTGCTGAAATGAAAGTTGAAATAAGATACTCAAAAGACGTACAAAGTGTGTTTATGTTCATTCTTCGCCCGTCCATAGCTCTAGAACTTTGAGTGTATTGATTAAATGTAGCTAATCTTCCCTGGAATTTAAGCAGCAAAACAAACAATTTTAATAGAAATGAACAGATACAAGGAGATTTCAGCTCTTTATTTTACAGCAGTAACAAGGTTACTTAACAATGAATTAGAATAGTAGTATCCCTAAAGTAAGTTTATCTGTGAAAAAAATTTAAAGAAGAGAAACTGATTTTAACTGATTTTGGAAGGTAAAGTTGTCAACATTACCAAAAAAAGTGAGTTATCGTAAGGGTTGGGGAAATTGGTTTTTCGGGAGTCAAAGGTCAATAACAGGGGTCAAATTTTGAAATTGATCCAATCATGTTGAAAAGTATACCAAGTTAATAGTTTAAACATAAGGATTCAAAAAGGTATAGTTTGTACTATCTGCGGACGAAAGTTTTTGGAGTTATAGGCTAAAAACAGCAAAAATCAATAAAAAGGATCATTTTCAGTTGTACAGGGGTCAAATTTAGAAATTACTCCGATTTGGACAAAAATGGTGCAAATTATAGATGGAGCTCATAGAATCAAAATAAGGAAAAGTAGGGGGGAAACAAGGTCAAGCCCCATTGAATGCAATGGATGTTGACCTTTGGTCCCCCCTACATTGGGAACTAAGCATCTCTCGCGCTCGTGAACTTTTAACTATTGTTTTGATAACGGTCCTGTCAGTTTCCCAAAGGAGTGGTATAATTACACTCTTGCCTAAAAAGGATAAATCTTTGGTATATCTGGAAAACTGGAGGCCCATCTCACTCCTGAACGTACATTATAAAAATTAATTGATAATTACAAAGTCGCCTGCAAACCGTATGAAACTTGTCCTTGACGAGATTTACATCATGATCAGACCGGCTTCTTAAAGGGTCGTTATATTGGCGAAATGTTAGATTACTTTTGGATATCATAAATTTTACAGATGTTGAGAATATTACTGTTTTTGCCTTTGTTATTGATTTTGAAAAGACATTTGATAACATTAGTTGGAATTGTATAAATAAATCTCTGGTAAAATTTGGTTTTGGCCCCGATTTCCAGAGATGGGTTAATATTATATATAACGGAGCTGAAAGTTGCGTTATTATTAATAATGGACATGCCTCTCATTTCTTCAAAATTTTGAACGGTCTTCGTCAAGGTTGCGGTTTGTCACCTTGCATTTTATTTTGATATGTTCAGAACTTTTAAGCAATTCAATCCGTGTATCAAAGAAAATAAAAGGTATAAAAGC
>JAMKCH010012012.1:0-71820 GCA_023653785.1 Ophioderma brevispina | reverse complement strand
ATTTTTTGTTTTCTGCTCAATAAACTTAGTTTATACGTTAAATTATTAATTTTTATTAATTTTTATTCCAATATTTTCTTCATTTTTATTTTGATTTTGTTTACATTTTATATTATTCAATATTTTAGTTTTAATTTGTTTATTTTTAATTGTTTATTCAATTTATTATTAATTTTTTATTTCAAATGTTTATTTTTAGGATTTTTAAAATTTTGATTTCTAATATTAATTTAAAAGAATTGTTTCGTTTTACTTTTTTCTCTACTGCTTGATCGTTTGTGTGATTTTAAGCGAAAATTCAAATTTTGCTAATAGATACTTTTGTACACAAACCTGAATTTTATATTTTTTTTTTTTTTTTTTTTTTTTTTTTTTTTTTTTTTTTTTTTTTTTTTTTTTTTTTTTTTTTTTTTTTTTTTTTTTTTTTTTTTTTTTTTTTTTTTTTTTTTTTTTTTTTTTTTTTTTTTTTTTTTTTTTTTTTTTTTTTTTTTTTTTTTTTTTTTTTTTTTTTTTTTTTTTTTTTTTTTTTTCCCCGGGGGGCAATCACATATGAAATGGATATGGGTGTAAGGCTGGCGCTTCGAAACCAGGGGCATTCGTTGACAGAGATGTCTTTGGGTGAGAGACAGCGAAAATGCTCCAAAATAAGGCCTGGTTTTCGGTTGACAAATTTACAAAATTTTCCCCAAAATGGGGTCTGAGTGAAAATTCTCAAAATTTTCTCCTAAATAGGGGTCTTTGGGTGACAGTTTGGTAAAATTGTAAAAAAAATGAGGTCTTTGGGTGACATTTTTAAAATATAGGCCTATGGTGACAGCGATGCTGAAAATGGGGGTCTTAACAGCCTTACATGCGCGTCACCGCCAAGATGGGAGTGCCCCCCCCCCACCCGTTGGGGTTCAAAGGCCTCAGCTTACTTTTTATGATTCTTCCTTTTCTGAACCCTAAATTAAGGTTGAGGCAACAAGACTGTTTGGGAAATGAATTTCCCAATGCTACATGTATTATTGGCAATTATGACATTACAAACTTATTAATTGTTATATGACAAAGGACTGTACTTTATACCTACCTATTATTTTAATTTTCTGTAAAGAATGTCTAGAAGTTGATTTTCTATGATAACCGAAATTGGCCTAAAGTTTTTTTCCAAGTTTCCAGATAATTGGACATAGTTCTTGAACCAGCTCTCCAATTTATACCAACTAAAAATCTCATGAAAGCTGGAATATTCTTGAAAAAAGTCAGTTTACCTTCAGGTCGGACTTTAGTTTTTTGCCAAAAATAATCTTTGATTGCATAGTTTTATTGGAACAATCTGTATTTATGTATAAATATTGAACAAATTTATCTATTATTAGCCTATATTATTATTTTTGCAATTCAACCGATTTACCTTTTCTATTATTTTTGCAAACCATTAGATATTCATAATCGCCATACTAGAAATATGAACGACTGTAATCTCAAAAGAACTCGTATTATCTTTGCATCCAAAGGTGTTATAATTATCGGGACCCATCTTATGGAATTCAATAAATAAATCATTAAAGTGAGCATGGAATGTTAAAGCATTTAGAAAAGAATACAAATGTATATACATATTTGTATTTTGGAGCTTGACTTTTTGGGTTTTGAACTTGTTTGTTTAGGTATGATGTTATGTTAAATTTAGATGTTTTAGTTACCCGGTGAGGACTTCATTCTGGATATGATTTTGGAAAATTGGTCATTTCACCTATGTTTACTGCTTTTTATTTATATTGTTTGAATATTTTTATCCATTTATATATTTTGGTCATGGAAAATAAAGGAATTTGTATGTGTATCTGCATCTAATAAATACTTATATAAAAAAACTCTCTAAATTTCCATCGGGATCCGAGATGGAAATTAGACGTGTTAATATTTGTATTCTTTCCGAGGTATTTTCTAAACTTTTTCCATGACTGGAGTACACAAAAGAATCATAAAATGTTCTAGCAATAATGATTATATATGGCACGCTCCACGTATCAAATCATGGCGAGTTTTCCCTCGCATGTCGAGTTTCATGCGCTGTATATCGAGTTTACCCCGCTATATGTCGAGTTTACAGGGAAGCCTATCCAGTTTGAACTCTATGTGCCGAGTTTCATAAATCATGTCCAGAATAAATCATGTCCAGAATAAATCATGCCGAGTTTTAAAAAACTGGACATGATTTTTTTCAACATGTGCAAACTGGACATGTTTTTTTTTTCTCAACATAAGCAAACTCGACATGATTTTGAAACTCGGCATGATTTTTTTCTGGACATGAGGAAAACTGGACATGATTTATGTCAAACTCACCATATAGAGAGCAAAACTCGATGTATAGAGGGCAAACTGGACAGATAGCGCTGTAAACTCGACATATAACGCTGCACACTCGACATATGGCGAGGAAAACTCGATACACAGCGAGTGAAACTCGACATGCGCGGGAAAACTCGCCATGATTTGATACGTGGAGCGTGCCATAATTGTGCATAGTCATTAGACAGGAGAACTGAACTTACTATTTTGGCCGTTGAACATAAAGATAAATATCCAATAGAGTACAAGATGAGAACGGGAATATTTAAAACATTACAGTCTAAAAGAAAGTTGTGTTTGAAAGCATTATCATTGCTGTATTATATTTTAAAACTAAACTTATTCAGTGAACAAGCACGTTTTACTTCAGCATTAACACTCGTCTTACCAAGGGAGCTCAAGGGGTGGTACGTGGTCACTGTATCACCCTCCCCTCTGATCTTTCCTCCGATACGCATATGGCGAGGAAAACTCGATACACAGTTTGCCTGGCCGGAGACCTGCTTGTTCTGGTATGATGTGTTCGTCTATCACAGGTGCGGTTGAGCAGGAGACGTTCAAAGAGCTTGTAGGTATGGCTGAGGAGTGATAATGGCCCGGATAATGGTCTATACCTCTTGGAATTAGATGGATCTTTCCCAGGCTTTAGGAGTGCCATAACACGTGCTTTCCTCCAGATCTTTGGGAACCTGTGGGAAATAAGTCAGCAATTGTAGAGCTCCAGAAGCCATCCCTTTGCTACTGGGCCGAAGTTTTTCAGCTGCTCAGTTAAGATGTTGTCAAGGCTTACTGCTTTTCCTGGTTGGAGTTTCCGGATTCCAATTCGTCCATGTTGAAAGGGCGAGTAAAACCAGGGTCGCCACTAAACCTCTTACGGTCTAGTTTGATCTTCTTGTGTTTCTTGATGCACTTGCCATTTACAGCAGTTGGTGGGCAACTTGGTTAGGTGTAACATTAGGCTGCTGTGGAGGTTCTGTTGGATCCCTCGAAGCTTTCAGATGGTAGAAGCTGGTAGACCACTCTTTCTTGCTGTTATGGGTCTATCGTGGATTTACTTAACATATATAAAACCAGTCATTGGCTGTCATACTTATTTAGGCTTGAGACTGTATTAAAATCACGACATTTTTTGTGCAAAATTTAAGGTATTGCTGATTTTGGCTGTGTAATTGGTTATTTCGGGCAATTTGCCGAATTTATGACGTCATTATGACGCCATACTCGTGTGTTGATACTTCTTTTTGGTATCTTGTTAAAAAAGAGGAAACTAGAGGAGGACCGTATCCAGTGGTAAACAAATAAGGCATTAGCCCTGGTAAGTAAACCGCGTGTTGCCAAAAAAAAAAAGCTCAAATGCTAGATTAGACGAATTGAAGGATTTCCCTGGTTCAATATTTTGCTCTGCCAGATTTTAATGAAAAGCAAGCTTTGTGGCGTGGTGTTGTATGGGAATGTATTCTTGTTTTATACAACCAAAAAAAAAAAACAGCATATTCAACTTAGGTAAGCCCGGCAGGTAGCAAACCAACGTCCCAATGCTCAGGGGCATTACAAATAAACCGTAATAACTGAGTAATTTATCCCTGGTAGTGTCTTTTTCTGTAGTCCACGCGCGGTTTCCCATCTCGTGCACTGTCTTAAAATAATGATAAGCTCCATTAACAAACATTTGAAACTGCCCTAATGATCATGATGATTGTATATGACAAGACAAAAGAAGCAAAAGGCTGCATGTTTGAGTTATTTTTGACTACCGAGGCCACCAGCCTGTTAGCTCGACAAGACTATTCACTATGCCCATATGCTTTTTCCCGTGTTACGATATAGATCTCCCATATCGGCCCCTGGTGGGTGGGGGGGGTACTCAGTGGAAGTAGTACATATGTCCGCCGATATGGGTCACATTTTCACGCCTTACTATAACAGGGGTCATTTTTCCCACCATGGCTACATCAAAGATGTGGTCCTTTTTTGAATGTCTTGCTACTATATAAATGGAGAACCATTTTTCAATTTTTGGTCGCATTTACTATGAAAATGGGGCAATTTTTCTCCGATTGTTTCGCTCAAAATCACAATGAAATGGTTGATTTTCTGATTTTTGTAAAAGTTACTATGAAAATGGGCCGATTTTGCTAAGATTATATGAAAAATGTGCAAAATTTCAAAGCCAAATATATAAATGAAATGGGTCGAAATTTCGGAACCACTATATCAATGGTTCATATTTTTCTTGTAAATTTGGTCACTATAAACATGGGTACGATTTTTTTTACCCGGCGGACGCACACCCGTCCCAAATTTTGGGTCGATACCACCCCCCCGGTACCCCCCCCCCCCGGGATAGCGTCTGCTTAACTGAGATAAAACGCTTCATCCACGTTTTTTATGAAGTTTTTAATCGTCCGCAATGTCGCATTGTGTAAGTAAAAATTGAAACTCTTTTCCCCTGGCCAACTGAAACTTGTGCAGTCATGTTCTTCGTAACATGACATCTTGGGGGAACACATAAAATTCTCGCGACTTCCTGCCTGTTCCTGGCTGGCAAAATTTGGGATTAGGCACTGCCCTGGATAGCCTCTGGCGGGAAAAGTGTTTCATGAGAGAGACCCGCGTAGTTTGGGGGGCGAAGCACTCAAGAAATAGAGGAAAATGGATACTGCTGTACGGCTGTCGCTTTCCAAACCCTGGAAATTCGGTGACTGAGAACGTGCAAAAAATAAGGGTCTTTGGGTGAGAGACAGCCAAATTGCTTCAAAATAGGGTTTTCGGGTGACAAATTTGCTAAATTGGTTATTGGGCGAAACTTTTGCACATTTTATTAAAAATAGAGGTCTTTCCGCTAACGATATTAATTTGTAAAGAAAATGGTCTTATTTGACAAATTAAAATTAGTCATGCACACTGCTTTTTGATCATTCAAGGAAATTAAGCTTGTTCAATGTTGTTATGTTTATTTAGCATTTTGTAGCATTTACAAATAATTTTTATAATCAAAACAAATTTCATGATTTATCAATGTTCGCTTTTTAAAACTACATGACAAATTTGTTAGTTTTTGTCACTTTCTAAGATATTCCTGCAAAATATTTCCAATCTTTCGGGTGGATCAGCGAGAGCGCCCATGCCCAGCTGTGTTCAGGAATGTGACCGCATAAGTTCAAAGTCCACTCAATCGATTCACCCGGTTTTCTAAACCGCTTTTGTCTAAATATATTATTATTTTTATATATTTATTCATTTTACCCAAACTTCCCGTGATGGGCAATGGGTTTCAATATGGAACCCAACCTAATATTTTTTTTTTTTTTTTTTTTAATGGGCCGATTTTGCTAAGATTACTATGAAAATGGTGCAAAATTTCAAAGCCAAATATATAAATGGGTCGAAATTTCGGAACCAACTATATAAATGGGTCATATTTTTGTACAATTTGGTCACTATAAACATGGGTCGATTTTTTTACCCGGCGGACGCACACCCGTACCAAATTTTGGGTCGAGTACCCCCCCCCCCGGGATATCGGCTTGCTTACCTGAGAATAAAAACGCTTCATCCACGTTTTTTATGAAGTTTTAATGGTCCGCATGTAGCATTGTGGAAGTAGAATTGAAACTCTTTTCCCCTGGCCAACTGAAACTTGTGCAGTCATGTTAGCGTAACATTACAGCTTGGGAAAACATAAAATTCGCGAATTCCTGGCTGGCAAAATTTGGAATGAGCAACTGCCCTGGATAGCCTCTGGCGGGAAAAGTGTTTCATGAGACAGAACCCCGGAGTTGGGGGGCGAGCACTCATATATGGGATGGATACTGCTGTAAGGCTGGCGCTTCCAAACCCTGGGAAATTCGGTGACTGAGAACATGCAAAAAATAAGGGTCTTTGGGTGAGAGACAGCCAAATTGCTTCAAAATAGGGTTTTCGGGTGACAAATTTGCTAAATTGGTTATTGGGTGAAACTTTTGCACATTTTATTAAAAATAGAGGTCTTTCCGCTAACGATATTAATTTGTAAAGAAAATGGTCTTATTTGACAAATTAAAATTAGTCATGCACACTGCTTTTTGATCATTCAAGGAAATTAACCTTGTTCAATGTTGTTATGTTTATTTAGCATTTTGTAGCATTTAAAAATAATTTTTATAATCAAAACAAATTTCATGATTTATCATATGTTCGCACATGACAAATTTGTTAGTTTTTGTCACTTTCTAAGATATTCCTGCAAAATATTTCCAATCTTTCGGGTGGATCAGCGAGAGCGCCCATGCCCAGCTGTGTTCAGGAATGTGACCGCATAAGTTCAAAGTCCACTCAATCGATTCACCCGGTTTTCTAAACCGCTTTTGTCTAAATATATTATTATTTTTATATATTTATTCATTTTACCCAAACTTCCCGTGATGGGCAATGGGTTTCAATATGGAACCCAACCTAATAATCTAAGTGCTCATGTTTGTGCATATATCGCGGGAAAAAAAATAAATGTTGGGTGTAGGAGAACCGAACAATAAGCGAATTCTTTATCATGAATAAAAACCAAATAATGAAAGCAAAATAGTGAACGTACTCTTAATTAAAGGTCCAGGGGTCCGTTCCAAAAAAAAAAAACTCAGTCGTAAATAGACGTGCATACTATGTCATGCCTGAGTGCATCATTTAGTCCAAAGCACTGTGTAACAGGCACAAAAAGGTCTGTTGTGTAGGACATATGCTTGAGTTAGTATACGAGTAGGGTTAAGCACGAGTTAGGGGAAAGGGTATGGTAGGCCAAAGGGGCCACAACATGCAGCTAGCTACGAGCAGCATAATTTTTTCGTTACGTGCAGCTATTTAACGGTGCAAACGAGCGATTCACATATCAGGTGTTCCCTAAAATTTGAAAGTAGAATTTTGTCGTGATGTAAAGCTGTCCATCCAAAATATCCTACCTGAAGGATTAGCTGAGTTAAGAAAGAAATGTTTCTTTGTGATATAAAAAATGTGAAATATCTAATTTCCGTATAGGAGCAATACGAAATTCAGCCTATGTTATACATTGAAATATGAGCAAATCAAAAATCACTTTTTTTCTCTCTTTTAAGAAATTTCTGTAGCAAAATACAAGGTAAGGAAATCTATTGAGTGTCTAATCTATATGAAAAATTACTATTAGACACAATATTTGGTGGTGCCTCAAAAATATCTTGTTGCACTTTAAACCAATCGGGAATTCGTTTTTGCACTCGAACGTGATAGGACTTAAAAGATGCACGTAGGTCGGAGGAACAACCTCGTGCCAATAAAAAATATAAACTACATTATTATAATTACTAGTACAAAGCTGCACGCGATAGGAGAGTATTATTAGAGCCTTAATTGTTCCACTATGTGTTGACTATATATTCGGAACATGGTTTAGCTTACGGACTTTCATATCTTCTGCAAAAAAATTAACATCATGGACGGATTAACTCCAAATCTACTCAATTTATATATTGGCCGGCCTTCTCGTGTTTCATGCTCCGTTATTCTACAGTCAGGTCACAATCTGAAGCGATTATGGACTCCTTAGCGTACCGTCAGTCACAATTTGACTCCCGTAGATCAATAAAACAGTAACCTGCACTCCAGTAACCCTAGTAGTGGGTGAGCCAGGCATGTTGGTCGGTATCAGGCTGGGGGGGCAAAGAGGCATTTATACCAGGGCTACCTCTTACTATGACATACCAAAAATGTATGATGGCATTCTGTAGGGGTAGCTAAGCGAGCTAGGGGCTCGCAGGAGATTATACAGGGGTCAAAAATTGAAAAGTGGTCCAATGTTGTTGAATTACATACCAATTGTTCGTATGATCACAAGGATTAAAAAATGTATAGTTTGTACTATCTCCGACTTACCCCTATGGAGTTAAGCTGAAAACCGTTATAGGTCAAAGGTTAAATTAAGCTTCTACAGGGGTTCAAATACTAAAAAATGCTTCAGTTTCAGTGGAAATGGTTAATATGGTTGTAATGTCTCACAATAAATTATAAGGAATAGTGTGGACCATCTGCAATGTGAAATTAACAAGTTAAGCACCGACATTAGTACTACCCTAACCCTTATTTTTTTTTTGTAGGGGCTGGGGGTAATTTTGGGTGTAACTTGGTAACTTATACATCGTACATTGTCCAAAATATTACCGTATTTTACTGTAATTACATTACAAATAATATGAGACCATTTCCACTGAAATGAAGCGTTTTCTAGATTGACCCCTGTAGAGCTAAATTTCACCTGTGACTATAATAACGGTTTTCGGCTTATAAACTCCATAGGGGTAAGTCGAAGATAGTACAAACTATACATTTTTAATCCTTGTGATCATACGAACAAATTGGGATGTAATTCAACAACATTGGACCACTTTTCAATTTTGAACCTGTATAATCTCTGTGAGCCCCTAGCTCGCTAAAGCTACCCCTCGAGTGCCAATCATACATTTTGTGTACGTCATAGTGTTAGGCACCCTGGTATCAGTGCCTCTTTGGCCCCCAGGTGATACCAAATAGGCTACTTTTGATGGTAGGCTCATCCAATATAGCTCCCATTGTCAGTAGCAAGCACGCTATGATGCCGCAGCGTCACTACCACGGGGTCGGGATCTGTCCGGCCTGCAATGGTTCTCTGTATATAGTGATCGCTACGGCTCGGTATCCGTGTCGAATTGGAGCTGGCGGCCACTGCTCGCCATTATTGCAGCTTAGTTTCTTTGTTTAAAAAGCAATACTGGCCTGGTGTGCGCGTCACGTCTAGTATCTGAATGTATTAACATTAATATCAGTAACTTCAAACGATACTGGTAATTAATTGGTGTGATATATATAAAGGTAATCCTATGTTATTTTTCACTCAGCTAGGGGGTTGAAATCTGACATCACGCTGGTGGGGCTTGATAAACAACCTTCTCGGCTGAAACGACGTTTTCATTCCTTTTTCATAGTTTAACACTCATCGATATTTGCCTATATGGCCTACACTATAGGCATAGAGCTTCGTATTGTAATTACTAGTATACATTATTTGTATTTTAATTGCACGAGTTTGTTCCTCCCGACTCTACGTGCAGCTTTCACTCTATCACTTTATCAGAAAAACATTCCGATGGGATAAATAGCTGCTCGTAACGAAAAAAGAGCTGCGCGTAGCTCGCTGCGCACGTTGTGGCCCCTTTTGCCTACCATACTCGGGCCCCTGGCCTCTCTTCGGAGCTATTTGCGGGCGGGTGCTATTTGCAAAACGTGTGGACCACTGCAGTGACCGGTTCAAGGAAAAATATGACTAGGACTATTAAATTTACATTGATAGTTCTCTTGATAAATTTGCATATAGGCGACGACGAACCAACTTTAAAAAATCTACTTCGAAGAAATGTCAGCATTCTAATATCAAAGTACGTCGCATTTGTTGTTGTGATTTCGGTACTACTATCCTCACTTGGTTTTATATTCTTGAGTACGGAGCAAATCTAACCGCCTTGACAAGACTCATTTCAATACCCCAACTCTAGTGCCTATTTACCCAGAGCACCCCCATTTTTGCTGATGGTGGGTTATGATCTGGGTTAATGATGTAAGTTACACGTAAGGCTGCAATGGATCAGCAATATCGACACCAAATTAGACAGGGTTACGGCTGAAGGAATCACTCTTGGTATTATTACTACACCAGTGTGTACTCCCACGAGGGCTCAACTACTGACGGGTCGTTAACTCGGTAAGAGAGTATGTCATGTAAACTCCGTATGCTTAAGTCTCTCGTTAACATCTATAGAATACCGTGTTTGGCTCATAAACACGCGAACAGGGAGCTAAATAACATAGAAAATAATGGGTACCCACTTTAACTTATTTGGCTCTCCCCGTAAATTCATCTCCTATGCTCACGTATCCACCCATTAATTTTTTAAGGCCTGCCCCAGTATATTATCTCATCTGGTCCAAGGGCACAACCTTACTGAAATCACTCTTCCACAATTTGAAAACAATTGGGTGTTTTTTTGTGCAAGAGGTGGGTGCATTGTGGCAGTCGGTTGCATTTTCCTACCAACTGAAATCAATGGGTGTTGACATCCCTTCCATAATTTACAGGGTACTACATGTTCTGCCTGTGGCACATTCAAAATCATTTCAGACCGGGATTCGACTTGTACTTCCAGGCTTTATTAAGATATTGATCTGCCAAGCGACCCTTCTTTCTCTTTTATATTTTGGTTTTTTTTTTTTTTTTGCTATATACAAAATAGATTCCTATATTAGTGAGTAATAAGCTTATAACAAAAGACAGCTTAAAAAAGAAGGAAATTTGAACTTAGTGAGTGACAGCTCATTCATATTACAATGATTTTACCCTTCGTAGTTTTCAATTAACTTTTGGAAGAGGTGAAATTCACTGCATGGGGGAGTGATCACTCTGCGGTATCTGATTTCACTTCATCTATCAAGCGGACAAGCGGCCTTTTCAGTTGGGATGACGTAAAAGTCCATGGTTTTTAACGTATTTCAATGATGACACCTCTGGAGCAATCCTAAGGACGCAGTTGTTCAACGATTCAAGACGACACTAAGTTCAAAACCTTCCTTTCACTACAATGAATCTGTTGTTCTTTTTATAAAATATTATTATTTCTACTCAGAAGTCGAAACAGTCTAGTAAGCAAACTTAATGTCCAGAAGTCTGTCAATAAATGTTCCACTTTTGGGACCACAAACAGAGGTCTTTTTTCGATTCCAAATTATCTTTTATGCTTTCAAAGGCAGCATTCTGGAGTTTTTAGAAAGAAAGGTAGCACACACTCGTTTCCTTGTAGCTTGTCTTGCGCAAGTTTTACAACAACTGTCTGCAAGTTGGAACGTATGGTCCTATTTGTGGAACAGCAATACCAAATAAAAGCCAAACATTCACCTTTAGAAAAATACAATTATATTCATATATTGAGACCTACTGGCCATGTTGCATCTTCTATTTGGGTCCATTACTACTATTAAAGGTCTTGATCTATGCCTACATCTCTTCTCTCTCAATACAGAATTTGTGCAAAGGCAATTTTATCTTGGGGTGCCGTTGATGGCCTTTTTCAAAAGTTATGTTTGTAGACTTGTATTGTACAGTGCTTCGGGAGTGTCGGATGTCTTGGTACATACAGTCGAAAGCCACTTTTTTTTATCTATTTGTATTACAATTGCCATACCACACAAATTTCAATTGCATTCCCAGATAATCTTCTGAAAGGATTGACTTACTAGGATTTCAAATGTGCCATAGCTTGAATATTTTTGTGCTGTTTTACTTTTGAAACATGGGTAACTCAACGGCCGGTTACTGGCCTGTGAATTAGGTATGTTTTTATAGCACATGAATTTTGTAGAGCACATGATATATCAGTTGAAATTATTAGAATAGTTAAGATTATTGATTATAGTCATTAATTATTGTACGTTCCCAGAATAAATTTACGACAGAGAAGGTTGAGCAGGAGCAACAAATAAGCCAACATCGCGCAATATGTAATTTCATTGTTTTCTTCATGCTATCAAATAACTTTCGATTCTACATAACATTCATCATTAAAATTACTTCCATCAATTTGTCATTGGAAAGCCATTGGTTCCATCGTTTCAATTGTAATGTTTCTTTACTGTGTTAGTAAATCTGGCACCATTTCAGAATTTTTTTTTTTTGTTATTTCATGCCTTTTATGGTTAGTGGTTAGGTATATTCCTAAGGGGTAAGTCAAATGTATTTCCTGATTTCTGGGTCGATATACCCTGAGACAATTTAAACTTAAGTGCGTGTATGTCCAACTGAAACGCAAGGTCACTTTTAATTGTTAAATAGCATACCGCAAGCACGTACCGATGCCATGTACAAGTGGCAGACAGTGGTTTTCAAGATGTTGGAACACATTTTGCCAAAATACTGGGTAGACCGTTTCATATAGAAGTCCCATGGATGCAAATGAGGTATTGCCAAATTTCATTCCGCCAAGCGCTATTGCACAACGTCATACCGCATGACGGAATCAATTGTAATACCTCATTTGCACCATGGGACTTCTATATGAAACGCCCACCAACATCGATTAGGTAATACCAAAGATAGTATAAACAAATCATACATACACACATGGTAGAGGGAACAAGCACAAATTTACCCGAGGTACTGCTACGGGCCTATCATCCCCGAACCCGATGATGGCCCGTAACCATTAACCAAGGAAAATTGTTTGCCCTTATTTCCCGATATAACCATGTATATTTGTTTTATTACAACCTCACTGTGACTCAGGACGAGGTTGTAGGGAACAGTTCGAACTATTTCCCTAGGAAATAGCAAGCGTAATAGAATCAGCAATGGAATACTAAATTACAATGCTTTGTTCATGAATATTCAATGAGGTGTAAATAATTGTGATCTCTCCCATTTGTTCTTGATGATGCTGGCATCCCTCATATGGCTCTGATTTACCACCGCCTATCGTTAATTTTTTTTCATTCATACAGTCAATTATTAAGTACCATTTTTACTTTTCATATTATACTACAGACGTTTGTCACTAAAATTCAAATGATTCAATCAGTTTTTGTTTTAAATAAAGCACATTTTTGATACTCTCAAGGATTTCCATCCATATAATATGTATGCATCTAAGAAAAAATAACGGTGTGAGCGTGCGGAAACCGCTTTGCTCCAATCGGACTAAAATTGAACGGAAACACTGTCATCAGCTATATAGGTGTACACTACACTTTTCTATCAACTATTATCTAATTGGGGCTAAAAACCTATTTTTCTTTCATTTGGAAAACATAGACCCCCTTAAGAACACGTTTTAAAATCACATATGCATGGCTGATATGGACCGGCGATAATAAAGATATCATGACTGGATCTGGTAAGGAGGCAAGAGTGCCAGCTGAAATTCGTTATGGCGCTGTTCAAGTGCATTTATCTCAAAAGTTTCACCTGGCAAAAAATATGCAACAGTACATTTGAATAAATGTTACAGTATTCCAGACTTCCGTCACTCAAAATATCAAAAATATTGTCGCATATGGGGTTTAAATTTAGCATGAGATAAGTAGATTTACAATTGAAATACTTTGTGTATGCCCCTACAAACCATTGCACAGTATAAGACAACGTATTATGTATAGAATCGCACATACAACCGTTACGTTCGTATAAGACGGCTTGGAATTTCAGCTGTTCAACAATTAATCCTATTTATTCGAAAGAAAATGTCAACATTTCTTATCAAAGTATCGGGCGTTTGTTGTTCGATTTCGGCAACAGATATCCTTTACATACCCCGGACTGCCCCAAAAAAAACTATACAAATCAAAGATTAATTTTTTGACCCCAAAATTTAGTTAAAACTCAACTGGAGTTGTACTGATTCTTTTTTAGGAGTGTTCCAGGCTTAATGAGATTTTAGTTGGTGTAATTTGGGCCGTGTGGTTCAGGATTATGGCTAATATCTGAGACAGTTGAAAAATATGTTGGGCCAGTTTCGGCACCTGATGGATCAACAAAGTTGCATTGAAAATCACCTTTAAGACATTCCTATACCAAAATACAGAAAGACAGAGAGAGAAAAAACTTTAAAAAAAGCATAATTTATAACTTTAAATATGTTGCAATTGTTAATAAATACATTCTAGCATAGGGAATTCAATTCAAAACAGTCTTATTGTCTCAGCTTTATTCCAGGTTCAGCAGAAGGTAGAACATAAAAACACCCTTGTTAAAAGTAAACTGAGACCTGTGGAACACAAACCATCCTTCCTTTATGCTCTTTGGAACATGCTTTCTTCATTATTCCTCCCTGGCAACTTGGGGCAGTGGGGATAGAGGAGATTGGCCCTCCCATTAGAGCATTGTCCACACATTTGTCCCTCACCAGACTTGTAGACTGAGTACATTAGTTCAGCAGTCAAATTCCCAAAATTCCTGAATTTAATAAATATTGTCCCTGAGAGTGAGTCCCTCATTTCACCCACAACACTAATAATTTCTGGTGCTTTCACTGAAAATGAATAGATTAGTTAAATGCATGATAATACATTCACTAATCTGTAAAATATTCTTTGTTATGGAAAAAATGGTTTACTCCCACCATGATGCTACACGCCTATACCTTTAGTTTCTTGACCTTCAGGTGAAACTGGCCAAAGGGTTTTATCCTTTGGGTTCAACTGACATATCTCCGGTTAGGGTCATCAAATTGGATGGAATAAAAGCGGGATTTTAGCTCAGGATTTGTCTAACAAATAAAGTCAAAATAACCCAATATTAAAAAAATAAAAAATTTTATATTTTTTATAATTTAGTTGATGTATAGTTTTTTTTGGACAGTCTGTATATCTTGAAAAATGGATAATACTGACTAGCAAACAAGACTCCTTTGGTAACATCAACTCCAGTGCGGTATTTACCAGAGACAACCCAATATTTTGCTGATTGTGGTTGATGATCTTGGGTTTAATGATGTAAGTTACAACGGTAAGCTGCATGGATCAGCAATATCGACACCCAATATAGACAGGTTAGCGGCTGAAGGAATCCACTCTTGATAATTACTAGCGGTTGCCCGCGCGAAGCGTCGGGCAACCCTAGCTGATTTGAATGGGAGCGGTCACCTAAACGGTTGACACTATTCACATGACGCCAAATCTTAAGAGAACAATTACTGTTATTTTTCTCCAGCCTAGTTTATGTGCCTTTATATGCCTTAAATGTGTGATGTTCATAGCTGTCACATGAGCATGAAGCCAGGGAACATTTATACTGCCCAAAAATTAAATGTGCACCAATGAACGCGCACGCACTCCAAAGCCCCACTCAGTTGCGTAGCTGTGGTCGGAGGAAAGGTGCTTCTCAGGGACGCAGCTAATACGGGGAATGAGGGAAGCCATCTTGGGAAGAAAAGTTGAGGAAAATCTGGAAGTTTTGATGGTAAATCATGAAAAAATCAGTCGTTCTTGACGCTGTCCTCCGATCGGGATGACTTTCCTCGAACGGGTTATCTTGCCCATGATGCTGAACGCGCATTTGCCCTTGCCACGTATGGGTGCGTGCATCTCTAAGGGGCTGAAGACCAGCTCCCAGTGACGTAGCCAGGTGGGGGCAAAGGGTGGCAGAGTGGCAGAGTGCCCCCTCTGAAAACTTTGTTGAGGGGGAAACGGGAAATTAAAAAACGGATATTTATGTAAATCAACCCTTTTTGATAGTTTTCTCTGCGACCGCGGAAATTTTTGCTGTGATTGGGGACATTTGTTGCACCTACAGTACCGGGAAATTGCCCCTCAGAACCACCGTGAGTGGTACGCGCCCTGAGCTCCCATAGATATTACGGGATTTCTTCGCTATAAATATGTTCAAGGGGTTAAAGCGGGGTCAAACTGTATTTTGAAACCACCGCATCCAAAGACTCCCAATTTTTTCCAATTTTGAAATATTTCACCCAAAGATACAGTCTACTTTAGAAAATGTGCGCAGACAAAAAAAACAAAATACCTTATTTTATGGGCAATTTGGCTTGTCTCACCAAGAACCCGTTTTTGCCACTCACATTCTTATCACCGAATGCCCATAGCTTGAAAAGCACCAGCATTAAGTT
This sequence comes from Ophioderma brevispina, assembly GCA_023653785.1. Lineage (NCBI taxonomy): Eukaryota > Metazoa > Echinodermata > Ophiuroidea > Amphilepidida > Ophiodermatidae > Ophioderma > Ophioderma brevispina. The sequence goes on along the minus strand of JAMKCH010012012.1, from coordinate 55,837 downwards.
TAAACCCATATTTCATACGGCGGTGTTCCCGATCGATCGGAGGTAAATTCAATTTTTAGTGCCCTTCGCGCAAAATTCTACGAAACAAATTATAATTTGTTAATATTCCGACTGAAATTCAACGTTATAACCTAATGTGCAAAATTCTGCTCCTTCCGGCACAGAGCGACAGAGGGTGGCATTCTGTATAGCCTACCTTGGCTCCCGATCCGACCCTAGTGCCAATCTGCAGGTTCCGTATCTGTTCCTCTGCGTGGCGGTGCCATGCAGACTTCTGTTGGTGGGAGGGGGGTGGTTTCGGGGTAGGGGGTGGGGAGACGTTACATATTTGGGAAAACACAAATTTGCAGATGTGTTAAACCAATTTTAGTCCCAATTGCTGTTTTGCCAAAAGTTTGTGATTTGGCTCCCAAACCATGAATTGCTAAGATCTATTAGGTTATTTTTTCTGGCGGGGAGGGGGGGTGTGTTCTGGCCGGGGGATACTGGGAAAAAAAAAGAAAAAATGAGGAAATGCACAAACCGCCCCATGCTACCACCTGCACCGCCGACCTGGGTGCAATTCGGCATGTCGGTACTCGGTCCCCTGGCAGTGGCAGCGAATACTTTTGGGGGGGGGGGATTTCGGGGGAAGGGGAGGGAAGAGTTAAATTTTTGAGGAAACTCAAATTTGCAGATTTTACCAATTTTGGGCCCAAATGCTGTTTTTGCCAAATTTGGTGATTTTTTGGCCCCAAATCACTGATTTTTGCCAAAGATCCGTTATTTGTCTGGGAGGGGGAGAACGGTTCTGGCCGGGGAGGATTACCAGCTCACCCCTGCACCGCCCACGTCTGTGCGCAACATCCTTAGCTATACCAATGGACAAAGTTGTAAGGATTATAAAAATGTATTTGGTTTCGGTTTGGGCTGACCACACTGAAAACATTAATTGGTCATGCAAATAATTTTTGATAATTCGTTCGGACTTTTGACAGCTTGGTCCATCAAGTACATCATTAGGTACTTGAGAGTTTTGGTTACTCAAAAACAAGTACAATTAATTACAGGCCTATCCTCTCTTCACCCAGCCTCGATGTTCATGACCTTATCATTCTTTGATTGTCTCAAAGCAACGGATCGATAGCGTGTCTCAGACGGACCGACAACTATTCAATTGATTCTGGTATGAAGCCTTTACATATTCGATCAAAAAGGTCAGTTTAAAATGGGTTTAATATTGTTTTTAAGCATCTATCAGTTGAACAAAGTGTGAGCATTTACGGCTTTCATTTTTGTTCTCACACATTCCCCTCCCAAATCAGTCGTACCATAGACAATATGCGGTTACTGACAGGAATAAAAATCAGACTATAATTGAACAATTATGAAAAACATTTTAGCTTTTTTTTAATGATCAAAAAAATTCAATTGCATGACAATTTTTTATTTGTAAATAAGACCCTTTTCGTGACAAATTAAGGGTTCAGTGCAGGACAAAGATGGAAAATATCATTCAAACATAACGCCACGATTGTGAAACACCCTTTGAACTGGCTTTTGAATGACCCATTAAAAGTATGTCATGTCTATGATGAACTAGTTTTAAATTGCCGTTGGTTAACTAAATTACTTTATAAAAGTCATGCATGACTGTAAGCGATTTTTATTTTTCTTATTTAATACAAACAAAAAATAATACCTTTTTTACCAAAATTTGCCGGCCAATTGGCACCTTCGTGAGCCGGCGCTATTGGTATGTATACGTGTCGTGGGATAACGGTACGTGTTGAAATGCTATTTATCAACAAAGGCAATATATATAAAAATATATATTTTTATGTGTTGTACGAATACCATTTAAGGTGACAATTATCAAACATCCTCTGCAAACATCCTGTTGAGTATGCCTTCAAACACTATATACCACCACGGTGGACATTGAAACTGGCATAAAATGAAAATGCAAACATCGAGGGCTTATAATGGCTTAGGAAGATTTTCGGGATTGGGGAGGGGGCCCACGCGAGGACGGCACGAGTGGGGAGGCAGTGGCGGCAGGCAATGGTCAGAAGAAAAAGTAGGAGAAAACTAACGGGATTTTGGGCAAAAACAGCGATTCTTTGGGGCCAAAAAACACCCAAATTTGGGAAATGTAGCGATTTGGGGCCAAATTTATTAAAAATCTAACTAAAAAACCACCCATTGCTAACAAATGACAGAAAAATTCTATCAAAATTAAAATCTTTATATATACTTAAATCGGGACATCCCCATTTAATTCCATTGCCACTGCGTGTTGTTTGTGTTAATGTAAACCAGACTGTTTCTTCGAGTAATATTATAGCTAAGTATATTTACTTTAGGCCTAAATGTTTATGTCATTGTAATTCGACCTCCACATCCGTTCTTGTGCCTGCAGTACAACATTACCAAGGACGCGCCGAGTGTGTTCCATTCAGTCTTGTTATTCTAATAATCGTAGGCGGAAGGTCACCAATTATTTCTTCCAAAAATACGTTAATGAACATGATGCTAATTAATGAATACCCAAAATATAGTTAAAGTATTATTCAACTGATATATGAGGTATCTTATCCTCTTTTTTTTTTGTTTCCAAAAAATAAATAATTTAGAAAATAAATATCAAAGATGTCAAACTCATCCACGCGATCACGATTTAACGCGAGAACCAAAAAGTCACGATTGTTTCGTCAAAATAACACGTGATGATCATTAGAAAGTCTTTTAATGAATTAAAATACTAGTAAAATCATTTGAATGTTTGCAGTAGGCCTTAAGATGTTCTCTTTTAGCACCGAGAAAAAATCTTTTACCTAGAAATAGTTACAAAGGTCCAAACTCGAAGGACCATGGGTAATAAGCCACGAACATGGATGACAACTCGTACCATAGAAAGAAAACGGTACCCTCAATTTTACGTATTTACTCTTGTCAAACCACCGGAATTCAATACGCATTACTACTGTTTACAACATATTTAGCTTATTTACAACACGTTTATTTGATCTCTCATGAAAATCTAAATAATTATCCGAGTTTGAAACGTAAACCACGAGCAATAGAGGAGACACGATGGGAAGGGTATTCCCAGCTGAATAGGGTCACATTCAACATGGCGACCTCCTGTGTCAACATGGCAGCCTCCAGGGAAAAGAGGAAAAACAACATGGCGAAGTTCGATCTTTATATTATAGACTAGTTGAATAAGAATACTTTAAAAAGTGAGTTGAAGATCCCATATACTCCCGTGGGGGGGCGGGTTATTTACCATTTGGGCGCCACACACAAAACGTTCGGCAATCACGATACAAAAAACAGGTTGATAATAGACCGGTATTCCGATCACGTTCTTGGAATTGTCTAGTACACTAAAAAATGGTTGGCGATTGGTCTTCATAAATTATATATTCGGGCCAGCGTGTCATTAAGTACATGGATTACAGAGATTTAAAATCAATGATTTATAAAATAGCGGTTGCCCCGCGCTTCGCGCGGGCAACCGCTTAGTGATTTGAATGGGAGGGAGCGGGTCACTAAACCGGTTTGATCAGTCTTTCTATAATGCAAACTTCATAGACATAAAATATTTTCTCCAACTTTGCTCATTTATTTATTTGCCTTAGTATGCCTCAAATGTGTTAAGTTAGCTTGTCGAGTTTAGTCCCCCAGCAACATGAGCTATGGAACCAGGGGAACATTCACTGCAAAATTTAGGTGCAAGCCAAGGCACTCGCATGCACTCCCAAAGAACCACCAGTGTAAGTATATGGGGTCGGAGAATAAGGGCAACTCAAACGGTGTTCAAAAAGGGAAATCAGGAAGCTCTCTGGGAAGAAAAGTGGAAGGTCCGGTCAATCAGAAATTTTGATGGGAAATCATGAAAAAATCATTCGGGAGAATTTCCCCTGACAGGGCTGATTTCCCCCTGAACACGTTTTTTCTCATAGAACTGCTGCCATGCACTGGGCCATCTCTAAGGGCGCCGACGAGGCAATCACCTATATGGCCCCTATAGATGGGATCTTTGCTACATGTCCAAGGGGTTACACAGGTTGAGGGGGTGTTCCCATTTAGTTTGAAGTTTTTTAGGCATATTATGGTTGTGTTCACCCCGGCCTCATTGTAACCCATGGCCCTGTATATTGAAAAATTTACCATCATCACCAAAGACTCCATTTTTTGCGACAATTTTGAAAGCTTTAACCCAAAGACCTAACTTTTTAGAAAATGTTGCCAAAATTTTCACCCAAAGACGATCTTTAAAAAAAAATTAGCAAATTTCAAAGATGGGGAGTGCCAAGTCAGGGATTGTGCCGAAAGGAGCAAGAATTTGCGCAGAAGCTAAGAGAGACAGTTGGCATGATGTAAGTTCTACCTTGCCCCTGCCCATTCGCATGACTTCTTGTGGTGGGGGGGGGGGGGGTTGCCATTCGTTGTTACCAAATTCCCGTTCCCGTATGGCAAAACCTGTCTACGTAAATCTCTGCATGGTAAGCAGGGATTTTTTGATCGGCAAAAAAAATACTATGGGGCCATACTTCGATTCTCGGAGGTGCGTTACGTTCGCCCTATACCCCAAAATAAAATTGAGACCACGGTAATATCGATATTATGTCATTCACTCTCTTAAACCCAAGATGAAAAATCCAATATTAAAAATTGGATGATGGAAGATTTAAAAGTCGAAATCGGTGTTTAAATCACCCTTGTAAACAACTTCGCAGTCTGTGCAAAAATCAAGAACCCCCCCCTAGGCCAATGCCAAAACGTACAACTTTGAGGGTTGATTTCTCTTGTACCACTGCTGTTGTTTTTATCACTTGTATTTATTTGTTTTCCATGACATTTTGGTAAAATAGACCAAATGAAACTCCTTTTACATAAACATCAGCTGTGATTGGCAGATGATAGCCTGGCTATACGTCATATGTTTAGATTGTCAGCCCCCATCCGGGGATTTTCGAGCGTGATGGGATAAGAATACGATCCGTAATTTTTCTATCATTTTACAGTTATTTTGCTGTTGTTAAATTGCACTGTAATATTTAGTATGTGTGGAGTAACCACATTATGACTAATTGCGAAATTGTATACACCGCATTTCACGTTGCATGCCACCCTTGTAAAAACAATAGGAGTAACAATCAGTTTTGCAATAATATGCAAAACCTGAAATAGAATGCATAAAAATACAACAAAGATGCTTTTTTTTTTATTCTGTTGGTGTTTTCGTTAGTGTCTTTAATTTTGCGCGATATTTTGAGTACAAATGACCAAAATGAAGAGCGGCTCTCATAGACCAGTTAACATCCTACGTCACTTCGTTTGTTGCCCTGCGAATCCATTCCTGCGAATCGTTATGGCCCTTAGTATTTAAAAAACTCTAAGACAATAGGGGATATTGATTACTTTGTTTTTGGCAATCAGAACCTTAAGCGATGTTGTGTTTGTATTTTATCAAGGACTTTTAGTCACATATGACACAATGAAATTGAATTTGCGTAACACAGTTAATCGTGAAGTTTTTGGCAATATTTGCCTGTAGTATATGTAGTGTATAACAGTACCACCATGTTCGGACTTACTTGGTACAAATGCCGATCATAGCGATTTGCAGATACGTTAGAAACTCGAGTTATATTAGTGCAAAAGTGTTTATAGGGCACCAGCGAATATCAACGAGGTCAAACTTACCAGAACACGAATATAAGACGTCTACAACGAAAAAGGTCACCGATTATGGCGTAAAAAATAAGACGTAATGAGCATTTGAACATTTAATGAATTAAAATACATAGGATAAATCAATCTTTAATATTTGTAGTAGGTCTCCATGTTGTTCTCTTGGTTAAGCACCAAGAAATAAAATTATGTTACATTAAATTATCAAAGAGGCAAACTCACTGGAGCAATGTCATATATCAGCCACGAACATGAATAATAACTACGTTCCCGGGACGAGGTACCTATTTTTATATTAAATTTACGTATTTACTATTTGTCATTCCACCGGAATTCAATACACCTTACCCAATGTTTACACACGTTTTTTTTTTGTTTGCCATTTCAAGTTGAAATTTATCACCTCAGCAGTTGAAACAAGTTGAATACATAAACCCCGAGCAATCGCAAGTCACGATGGGAAGGGGTAGCACCCGAAATCAGGCGGTACACGCGTTCAACATGGCGGTCAAAATGGCGACCTCCTGGTCAACATTTGTAGCCTCCAGGGAGAAAGGAAACACATGGCGAAGTTCGATGCGCGGGCAACGGCTAGCTGATTTGAATGGGGGCGGTCACTAAACGGGTTGGACTCTTCAAATAAGATAAAAATAAGCTAATAGACCAAAAAAAAACATAACGCCAAACTGCAAAAAGACATTACAAAATATTTTCTTAAAGGCTTTCTCAGTATGCCTTTTAGGCTTCATCTTTACTATAAAGATCGAACTGCGCCATGTTGTTTTTTCCCTGGAGGTGACATGTTGCCCCGGAGTGGTCGCCCCATGTTGACGCCATGTTGGAACGTGTTCCGTTGGTCAGGTGATCTCTTCCCATCGTGACTTGCGTTTGCTCGGGGTGTTTATGTATTCCAACATTGTGCAAACTGCTGATAGATGATAAATCTCATTGGAAATTGTAAAAAAACGTGTTGTTTGTAAACAGTAGTAATGGCGTATTGAATTACGGGTGGGTGACACAGCGAAATACGTTAATTTTTTAATTGAAAATGAGGGGTACCTTCGTCCGGGGTACGTAGTTATTATTCTGTCGTGGCTTAATATACCACTTGTTCAGTGATTTGACCTTTGTTATTCTCAATATAAAATTATTTATTTTTGGTGTGATGAAAAGGAACAAGAAGGTCCATACTGCAAAAACAGTCAAGATTCATGTAGAGACGTATTTTATTTATTTGAAGATTTCCTAATATCACCAACGTTATTTTGGTTGCAAAAAAATTCGTGACCTTTTGTTTACAGTCAGGACATTATCGCGTGCAGGGCCTGAATCGCGTGGGGGGAGCTCAATGGCAGTACATTTCATGGTGCTGGTACTGGTGTAAACTAATATACAGCAAAACATTGGTACCTTAACGATTAACTGTGTTATGCCAAATTCAATTTCATTTGTGTCAAGATGTGGCATGAAATTCCTGGATAAAATACAAACACGATGCCAAAAAAAACAACGTAATAGGAGCTTTAATGATCGTCATGAAGGCTCAGTGACATGAAATTTTTCAAAATCGGGGGGGGGGGGGGGGGGGGCTTCCAAAATGTCAAACATGATAGAGTGTACGTAATAAGAGTGTTCATTACCGGTTCATGTAGTGTGTAAAAATGGGCTGAGTTTAATTGGTCATATTGACTCAAAAAGTACTGCAAAATAAAGACACCAACAGAAAAACACATCTTATGTTCTATTTTTTAAGCATTTTATTCTGGTCTTCCAACATGGCTGCAACATTGTTTTACTCTATTGTTTTACAAGGGTAACATTCAACGTGAAATGATGTGTACATGATGGTGGGATAAAATTGCACAATTAGTCCTAATGTGGTTACTCTCACACACTTTGAAGATCGTAAATAGTATCAGCCATTTACAGCGAAATACTGTAAGAATAATTAGCAACTACAGGAATTGGCTTGAGTAATTGGAAATAAAGCCAAAATTACTGTACTAATATTATGATATAAAACATAATTTTCAATTATACAATTTAAAGAGTATGCCGACCAAAATATTCAGGCCCGTAGCCAGGAATCTGTGTGGGGGGGTGGTGCGAGGGGTGTGGTTTGCCAGAAGTGGACCCTTTGGGCTTACCAACAACCATTTTTTTCGGCTCGCTGCGCTCCCGGGTAGACCCATATTTTTTAACGTCGTATAACAAATTGAAAGCCGGGGGAGGGGGGAGCACAGGCATCATCGCATCGTTCAAAAACCAGAAAAATAACAACAATGAAAATGCAATAGTATTAACCACTGCCTTTAGTTAATTCATATACCGTGCAGCACAACCCTTAAACAAAAAAAATTAGGGGCAGGCGACAAGCTGTACCATCCCAAAGCGGCCTTACAATGACAAACCGGACCTTCAACATCAAAAAGCGGTCAGTTTTGGGGGGTTGCATCGCACGTCTTTTATACAAATTTTGAAGACGGGGGGGGGGGGGGAGGGTGGGGGGAAGCACATGCCATCATCGCATCGTTCAAAAACCAGAAAAATAACAACAACAATGAAAAAGCAATAGTATTAACCACTGATTAGTCATTCATATACCATGCGCACAACCCTTACAACAACAAAAATTAGGCAAGGCGACAAGCTTTAACATCCCAAGCGGACCTTCAAAATGACAAACCGGACCTTCAACATCAAAAAAGCGGTCATTTTGGGGTGCATCGCACCCCCTCCCCCCGGCTAAGGGCCCCTGCAAAATATGATAAGCCTGGGGTCGAGTCTCAAGTTGGTTTGGGGTAGGGGACGACGCGTGGTATAGTTGCCTCCGAGAACTGGAAATATAGGGCTCCATGTATTTTTGCCGAAAAAGGGACCATGCATAGCCATACCAGGCAGAGATGAACCGTGAAATTTTTGCCATGTTCTTAAATTTTTGGTGTACCTTTCTTTTACGGCAAAAATTTGGAAAATTTTGCTTAAATTTTCATCATAATCGTTAATTATAATGCAAATAATTGGAGACCGTTCGTTTCAGTCATTAATTCAGGGGTTCTCAATAGGCGGACCCATGTGCCACAACATGGCCGGAAACCATTATTTTGGTCTCAACTTGCTCAAGATATATAAAAGGAACCATAAGAAAAAAAAAAAAATTCAGGTGCATTTAGCCCTCAAGTAGGGAACTTTCAAATATGTTCAGCATTCTATGGCCCTTCATCTAGAAAATAATGAGACCCCTGCCATTCATTTATTCATGTTGGTCGGGCGTTAACTCCTCACAAACCTATTTATCAGGAATGCAAGAACTGCCCGGACACTCCCGTCCATGGAAAACTGTTTGTACTAATGCGGTAAGAAAGGATGTCGATAATTACATCCATAATCCTTTTAGGCCTAATAAGTGTGTGTTATTGAGGCAATTCTTCCGATGATGGAGGTACAACTAACAGATTTTGCAGAGAAAAATGTTCCTACAACACAAATAAAAATATACATTTTTGATATTTGACGTTGTTTATAAATACGAAAAAAAAAAATAATTTCAGACAAGTATAGGCCTCCCACAGTGCCGGTCAAGAAAGAAAGGGGCCAAATCGAGTAAAGGGGAATTATTGTGGTACATTAAATAGTATACAAATCAATCGATTACTGTCATGCAGACTTATGCATATGATGTAAGTTAAGTAGGTCTATGAATGTTAATGTTATGAAGACTCTTGCACTGTTTGTATTCCTTAAAGCGGCAGGCCATTTTAAACACTCTTCCATCGTCGTAGACGTGACAGAGTAAACTTTTTAGGGTCATTCAAAGGTCGTTTAAAAGGTTCATCCACGTTGCCGTCGTGAGTAATATGTTTGAAGGAATGTTCATTCGTTGTCCTATAACCCGGGTCACACAATTTTTTTATAAATCCGTTTCTCTATGAGATGAATAAACCTACCACTATTTAACAATTTGGTCCATGCAGTTGCGAGCCTAGCTGAGACGTTGCTCCCCCAGGACAGTGGCGGTTGCCAGAGGGCGCATTGGGGTGCCGCCCCCCCCCCCGCAGAAGAAAAATGCATATTGTTTGCAAATATCAGCGACTATTTGGCGGCCAAAATATCACCAATTTGGCTCAAAATGGGTTTGCAAAATTGCAAATTTTGAGGGGGGTGTTTTCCTAAAATTCACTCCCCCCCCCGAAATTTCACTGAAAGAAAAAAGAAGTCTGGCGCCCGCACTGCCAGGGGAACGGAACAGAATGGCAACAGGAGCAAAGGTATATAACTAAGCCGTTGGCCCATCCCAGGCTCTATCAGCTTGTTGCGAGGAAAGGATCAAGAATTTGCACAATACGTAATTTGGTTATAATTTCGGTTTGGGTTGAAAAGATCGTTCAAATAACTTTTTGTTTGTTGTTTGCACGAAGCGCACTTAAAAATTTAATATCACTCCGATTCGGGAACACCGTATGGAAAGTGATATGCATTGGGTTTCTGGGCTGGTGTGTTCCAGCTATAGTCAGATAGTGGAATAATTCGGTGATAGAGAAGTGTCAAAGCAGGGGTTCTTGGGTGTGTGAATGAAAGGCAGCCAAATTGACCATGAGTTGAAAAAAAAGGCCGTTTGGGGTGGGACAGTTGGTCAAACATTTTCTAAAGATTAATGGTCTTTGGCGTGAAAGATTTAAAATTGTCCGAAAAAAATGGGAATCTTTGGATAGCGAGAGTGTAGTAAATTTAAAAAAATTAGGATCATGGTTGACAAGGAGTAAACAGCGGACATAACGAGTCATCATCTAAATGGATCCCCCTTAAAACATGTTTAGAGACACTGGCACATTTGAAAATTAGTGCGCCCTCAGATTTTTCAAATTCGCTATTTTTGCATGAGTTGTAAAGCTTATACATAACAATAGCCCTCACCCGAAATAATTAAGACCACTAGCGTCCGTATGGTAACGGAACGATTTGAATTTAGCGTCGCCGGCGACGCTTAATTCAGCAGGACGACGACGAATGGCGTCTTACACAGAACACGCACGCGTAGGAGGTTTTCAATGCTATTTACACTGTTTGACCGGTCTATAACCTTTGTGGTTTAATATCAGTGAGTACTGTCAAAATATTTTCATGTAATATACACATTTGTTGATTAAAGTTATGGAAAACTTAAAAATTGGGGCCTACAAATTACCTGGATGTCGAATATCCTAATATCAAGTCCTATCTTTTGGTGGGTATGTTATTTTTTTATTGTAAAATATATCTCTGTCCTTCCAATGGCCTAGACTATCAGTTGAGAGCAAATTGAGAATTTCATATTTTGTGAAAATGTGCCAGTTCCGCTTTAAAAGGGAGTAGCGTAGAATCCATCTATGGAGGCGGGTCCTCGCGGCGCCCTTAGAGAGAAGGACCTGCATGACACATGCCCTGTACCCCGCCGTATGCATCTGCATCGTTTCGAGGGTCTGCAACTGCTCGTTCAGGGGAAAGTCGCCCGGTCCGGGAATAATTCGTCCCGATCGGAGGTAGCGCCCCAAAACGACTGAATTTTTCATGATTTCCCTCAACTTTTCTTCCCAAGAGGATCCCACTGAGGGGTCTTTGGAAGTGCGTGCACGCACATTAGTTTGCAAATGTTCACCTGGCCGGCTTCATAGCTCATGTTTAGATAGGGGCCTACATCTTGACAAGCTCTTGACATTTGATGCATACAAAAGACAAATAAAGGAGATGCTTGGAGAATATGTGCTTTGAAGTTTTTGGCGTTTTGTGAAGTGTGTCAACCCGTTTAGTGACCGCTCCCGTTCAAATCACTAGCGGTTGCCCGCGCGAACGCGTGCAACCGCTAGTATACAATGTGTTATCAAGAGCTTCAAGATTTATGCCCCCTATCTCAACAGGTGAACATTAATACTGTAAATGTGCAAGCCCAGGATATGCACCTCCCAAAGACCCCCATTGGCGTAGCTGGGATGGGGCTACGCCCACTTATATTATAGAATGAGAGCAGCTCTCTTGGATAATTGATGTAAAATCCGAAATTTTGATTGGAAATCAATGAAAATCAGTCGTTTTTGGACACGACCCTTCGATCGGCACGAATTTCCCCCGAAATGTGGCCTGACCCAGATCTCCACCTATGTGCCTTTCCCCTCAAAACTGCGCCAAAGCCACTTTGCATTATGGGTGGCCATCTCTAGGGCCGCCGAAGAGGAGCTACCATCCAGCATCATGTCACCCAATGACCCATATTTTTTTTTGAAACTATATCGCCATCCAAAGACTCCCATTTTTTCGTCAATTTTGAAGTCCCTTTCACCCCAAGCCCTCTACCTTTTATAAAATGTTGGGCTGACTTTCACTTAAAGACAACCTTTTTTGCAATTCAATGAAAATTTCACCAAAACATCGTCCCCTTATTTATGATGGTGATGTGGCTTTTTTGGCACATTCCCTTATTACCGAATGCCTATAGCGCTTTGAAAGCGCCAGTCTTAAACCCATATCAGTTCATAGGTGTTCCCGATCGGAGGTGAAATTCAATCTTGATGTTTTGCAGTAGGCCTTCTTATTTGTTCTCTCTTTTATCACCAAGAAATAAATAATTTTCATAGAATAGCACAAAGGTCAAACTCGAAGGACCAGGGGTAATTAAGCCACGAACATGGATGACACTCGTACCCTAGAAAACGGTACTCTCAATTTACGTATTTACTCTTTGTCAACCACGTAATTCAATACGCAGCTACTACGTTTTACAACATGTTTTAGCTACGTTGACCACACCGTTTATTGCAATCCTCAATCATGAAATCTAAATCATCTATCAGCAGTTTGAATACATACACCCCGAGCAATCGAGAGACACGATGGGAAGGGTATTACCTGAATAGGGTACACATTCAACATGGCGACCTCCTGGGTCAACATGCAGCCTCCAGGGACCAAAACAGCATGCGAAGTTCGATCTTGTAGGGATGGGGGAAAGGTAATCTATATTAATCGCTCTATCTCCATGAGGGGAGTCCTCTTGGGAAAAAATTTTAGGTTTTGGGTAACACTCGGAATTTTTTGGGGAATCATGAAAAATCAATCGTTTTTGGACACTACCCTCCGTTCGGGACGAATTTTCCCCTGACATGATGAACTTTCCTCCCTGAACGCGGCCAAGTTAATTCCCCTCAAAATTGCTCTCTAAGCCAGGGGGTCACGTATGGGGGGGGGGAGGGGGAGCGGTGTTCCCAATTTAGATGATGACGCTTATTTTAGGGCTGTGAAACCAACATCATTGTGCACCCATCCATAGCCTGTATTGTTGAAATTTTGCAACCATCGCCATCCAAAAGACTCACTTTTCGACAATTTTGAAATGTTTCGGAGAAAGGGATGGGGAAGAAGGAATAATCAAAAGAGAGGTGATATACCGACCCCCTCCCTCTCCTTTTATACACTGTGTTTCCAAATTTTCACCCAAATAGCCCCCCTTTGTAAAAAAATAGCAATGTCCACCCAGAAGCCCGTTTAATACGGTGTTTGCCCGACTGAGAAATTCAAAGTTTTAGTGCGCATTTTCAGAAGACTATTATCCATACTGAAATTCCAACGTGATTATACTACCCAAATTAGTGGTGTAATGTGTGCTGAGCCCAGAATGAGGCAAGAATTTTGTCAGCGCTAGAGAGATTATGACATTCGGCATGACCTGTATCTGTTCCCCTACATGGCACTTCAACTTTTTTTTCGGGGCCCCGCCATTAAAAATGACGGATTGGAGAAATTAGCGATTTCGGGGCCAAAAATCACCAAAATTTTTGGCAACCTCCCAAACAAACAGCGATTTGGGGCCAAAATTGTTTCCCCAAAATTCAACTGCTTCCACCCCCACCCCCTCCCGAAATTTCACTTCCCCGGGGGGGGTGGGGGGGGGGGAGGGCAAACTGGGGTTCACCATGGACAAAGTGAAAATATCATTCAAACATAACGCACAATGGCAATGGACTGAAGCACTTTTTGAACAGCTTTTGAATTGTTGACTAAAATTGACTTATCCATGGTCTATAAACCTAATTTGAAATGCCACTTTCGAAACCAATGAAAATCTTCATAATACACAGACTCGGGACCGGGACAATAGACCTTCTTCACTTGCATCCAAAAATAAAAAGGTTCCCCAAATGCATGACTAATCGATGATTTTTATTTTTCTTATCGAATGCGGACAAAAAGTATTCATTTTTTTTTACTCGAATTTTGTGCCCCTTTCGTGACCGGCACACTCTGATATGTCAGAAATGTTATTTCTCAATTTGTTAAAAAAAAACTTGCCCCCTCCCCCATTGTGTTTGTATGAATTTTAAGGTAGACAATTATCAAAATTTCTCTGGCAAAAATCATCTGTTGAGTATACATCAGCATCAAAGGCAGGATTGCCTTCAAACACAATATTGAAGATATTGTAATGATAAAATTTTGAAGTGCAAAGAATTATTTGAAAAAGTTAATAACTCATGATTACACTACTGACCCGCCCATCCATCTACGATTCACATTATATGCGATTAAACCATTGCATATTGGATTTCCATGCTGCATATATTCACCCATAAGAGACGTGTAAACAGACCTCTTTCCTTTTGAGTCTAAAAGTATATTTACTTTAGGCCTAACATGATTGTCATTCGACCGTTGCATACCGGCCTTCTTGCGCATGGTACCCACCACCATATAGCGCTTTGCAGATGTGTACGTACAAAAAGAATTAGGGTGCACCAACAAAACATTGCTCGTGTATCGCAATGTGATGACCTTTCCGTAGTTCTGGCATAGTCTTTAACACGTCCAAGTAATTGTTACAATTTTTTGAGATAATTGATCATAGTGAAATTGTACTTTATCGGTATTATTTATAATTAAGATACATTACATGTCCCATCCTACAGCTTGCCGTTATAGATGACATCAGGAAGTTTGATCATCCCACTAAGAATAACATCCTGTCATCCAGTCTCAACTCAAGCGATGACGTAGCTGACATAACCTCATACCCTCATGACATTACCCACCAACCACGGCCAAATAACACCATACCGTGGTCAAAAACCCATACCGCGGTCCCAAAACGCAATACACAGCAATTAACGTTTTGTCTTAATTTACACACAATCTCTCGACATCCTGATCACATTTACGGCGACCGATTACTACATCCCCAACAGCACGCGAAGGGGGAAGCCTGGGAACGTGGTATCACACTACCATCGGTTGTCTCGTACCCAATGACGATTACCCAAACACGCACAATACCCATACCGCGGTCCAAAACCCATACGCGCGGTCCCCAAAACGCAAATTACCATCAATTACGTATTGTCTTTATTTACACGCAATCTCTCGACAACCCAAGCCCATTTTTCACCGATCACTACATAACCGCAGCACCGCGGATTGGGTAGGCCTGGAACGGGGTGCATCCCCAAATGTCGGATCGCAAGGAGAACGGGATTCGCAGTTTTAGCGGCAGCCCGTTGCCGTACGGCTCTAGTATTATAGATTACGTACAACCAGTTGTTGTACTCCAACGAGAGCCAAACTCAAGAACGGGTCGTTCGTCGGTACGTAACTAGTAGGAGTAGGTCTGTAAGAAAGCCGATCCCGTAAAGTGTAACCGATTTGGAAAATATTAAGAAGAAACAAGGAAACCGAGTAAATAACAGAGTACATCGTAATAAAGAGCAATATGTTTTAAGCAAACAAGTTAATTAGACACACAAGGGGAAGTCTAGTATTTAACGACACATCAACACAAACGAGTCATATTTAGGGTCCCGAGATAGGTTTATTTCAATTCTCTTTATTATCATTACATCGTTAGAGAGAAGAAAAGCCCAGTTTTAGAAAGCAGGAGGAGAGGAAACCGGAGTGAACCTGCGAGGCTGAGTAGTATGGACTGGGAAATCAAAAGCACATGAAATCGCAGACACGACCGAGGGTCGAACCAGGGACCACAGTGGTGCAACGCGAGGGAAGACCCACTGCCGCTCACCCGACTCCCTAGAGACACCAAGGAATAAAGACAGACACAAAGGAAGAACCCCCGACGTGTCTGTGCTTTAGAAATATGGCAGATTCATTGTTAACAGAATTAAACGTTGACCAAAGACGCAAAAGCAACCAGGAAAATCCATTTGTGTATGCTTGCAAAACTGCCAACAGGTGGGACAAACTACAGGCAATATTGGACGAAAAATAAGTGACCTATATAATAGAAAAGAAGTGTGGAAATTTGCAAAATATGGCACCATTGATTAAAGTTAACAAAAATACATGCATATGTTATCGTGACGAATATGTTAAATTAAATGAAAAACAAATGTTTGACAATAATTTGGATACCATACTTGGAAAAAATCTCATGTACACCTGGCTAACACACGCTTAGTTTTTATGTGGGGTTATTCATCATAACGCCATGCTTAATTATTTGTTATAGCATTTTCCAACGGCCCACACACTAGTTTTATATTTAGGTGAAAATCAATTAAAATATTGTTTTGCTACCCTTTAAACCAAACCAAGCCTGGTGCCAAGGTGATTTGAATTTTATCAATACAAACACACATATAATGATTTTAATCTTCATTGGTTTTTCAAGAATTTGCTATGTCAAAACCAATCTGACATTTATATCTCAAGATTTTAGTTAATTAACTTTTAGTGTCCTAATGTCCAGAGTTAAAAGAAGCGTTGCAGTCAACGATGATATGTTCTTACAGCGAAGACTCCAAATGACAGCAGGCAATAATATTCCAAGGGTAACAAATATCCATAGAAATCGTCTAAGTCCTGAAGGTAAATTTTGTCAAGCAGTTCAAGACGACTGGGTGTTCCCTCGACGACCACTAATATTCTGCAATGCCATTTTTCCAGGTATTCTAACCACCATCGGTCTGCCGCTATGTCACACTTAGGATCACAAACTGGAATCCTTTGTTGATTCCAAAACGAGAGTCTCTTTAGGCTTAAAAGACGATAGGAGACAGTTCAGCTTTCAAGCTCCTGTGGATTCCAAAATAGTATACATCCTTGCACTATGTATTGTAACGCACCAAATCTACCCTATTGTAGATTAAAACTAGCTTATAACTACAATTGTATAGCGTAGGTTACTACTGCTGCCCATCTAACCCCTCCAATATCGCCTTATATAAGGATTTCACAAACTAGATGCCCCACCTCTACATAATAAGCATTTAAAGCATCATAAGAACTTAAAACATCTAATCTTGCACCAAACCCAACTGGATTTGCACATAAATTATAATCATCTGCATTGTATCGTCTTGCATAATTAAACATGGGAACCCCCCAAAATATCGGCAATCTGCTTGATTTTCAATGCCATAAAACAAGTTGACTCATTTCTAATTTCAGCCCTTTTGTGGAATTTAATTCTATTTGGAAACACAGGTGTGATTCAATATAGCACTAGGTGAATTTCCCTGACTCGCTCTTTTTTCATCATAAACAAAGTCACTTCCACAAAATGGAGGACTAATAAAAAACGTTTATCAACAGAGACCCACATAAAAAAGCCCGCTGCCAAACAGAATATGAGGCGGTTTCATGTTTCCTTTGTAGGTGCACAAAAACTTAGTAAATCAATAAGGTGAAAAAAATATTGGCAAAATAGTCTCCAGGTCACCGAGAGTGTAACCTTAACACATTGTCATGAATAACAAAGGAAGGAAATGAGTATTTTGGTTCATTTCGAGTGTTCATTGTTTTCATTATCGGTACATTCTCTTTTGTCCAGGAATGTACTGATTCCTAAAGAATTATTTTTCAAATTTGTCAAAAATTGGATGCAAAACCTTTTCGCCTTTTGGTGCACCGAGGCAAGATAATAAAATTGGCTTTGTGATAATAACTGTGCTGATTAATTTTACGGAAAAGAAAATATAAAAAACGTTTGTCGACATTAGGACAAAGCTTATTCAAACACAAGCTACATTTTAGGAGCAATCCAGAACTGAGAACCTGAACACAAACGCTACGGTATTCAGGACACTGCGGTTTCGGTTTAAATGAAATCATTTCCCCCCCCCCCCCCACACACCACCAAACCACATGGTTCAGGGTTCCATTGATAATAACGAAAAATAAAGCGTTGTTGAGAAATAGTTTTTTGCGTGTTGAATTAAAGTCGAGTGTCCTTACATTTTAAGCTGTTCAAAAAGCCGGACAATGAGCCCAGTGGAATATAATTCATTTCGCATCGGGAAAAACAATCGGCATCCACTCCACCAAATCATCTCTTCAGTCACGACATATGAGTACCGCCAAGGCTCCTTCCTCGGTCATATTTGTGTTCTTTCTGCATATTAACGATACACCCCGTCGCATAGTACCGATATGTTGATACCGAACTTTGAGATGTCAAAAATGTAGGGAGGTTAAGACAAATTATCTAAGTGCAATGTTTATATATGAATGTAAAACATTGGATTTACTACAATACTATATATTTTTTTCTAATTATATGTAATGTAAACCAGTGATTCCCATTGAGTAATTGTAATGTTTGATGGTTATCATAATTGTCCTGATTATGTGCAAACGGTGAAGGAATTTCCTCCAGTCGTGGACTTGTATATGTGGCATATTTTGTCACTAAGGCCGTAAATTCAACTGACCGATACACATAATGCTTTAAGAGACACATAATCAATTAGTCACAATCTGCGATTGACACGCCAATACAACACTGCAGGGGGCAGGCAGGCCGGAAGGCGAGGCAGGCGGCAGGCAGGAAGGAAGGCAGTAATTCATTATTCATCATTCATTCATTCGTTCGTTCGTTAATGATTAAGTCATGGTATGATTCATTGATGATTGATTCATTCATTATTCTTTACTAGGAGTAGATTTGTGATTCAATTTCTTAATCAAGTCTCGATCTCAGAAAAAAAATGCCCGTAGACGTATAGGAAAACGATTAGCTATGTTAAAAAATTCCAAAAATTGTCCCACGTGACATTTTAGGTAAATTTATGCCAAATTCGGATAGCCATTACAGAAAAATAAGTTTTCACCGTATCTCAACAAAAGAAACAAAAATATTTCTCCTTCTAGAACCATTAAGACCGATTGCCAATGGATTATTTGTATTGTTGTTTGATTCGGATACCAAGATGGTAGCCTGCGACCAAAAATGGCCCGCCTCAAGATCTACAAAGTCTAAAGTGCTAAATGCTGTTTTATTTGGTCGTATAGTCTAGAAGTGAGAACATAAAATTGAGGAAGATAGTCTTCGACCATTTGAAACATCAATATGGCGGCCCAATTTGTTTATCTACAAAACTGTGTACAAATTGAAATTACCTTATATGTCCCCCAAATTAGGATGAAAATTTTAATAAAGTATGAGAAATTGTGCGTGGACCCAAATTCCAAAGATGGTATGTTTGTTTGTTAACTTATTGAAAAAAGAAGATGGCGGCTAATCTCACCGAGTTCAAAAGTCTTGAAAACGACTTTATTAGCCCCGACATCTTGAATAAAGAAATACTCCTGGAACAAAAATAGCAGTTTGTGAGTTATAATGATACTAGACATATTTTCATTGTGCACTTCATCATTCTTTCTGGGTGCTATGTCTAGATATACAACAAAATAGGGTAATTTTTTTAAGGTTTATTCTTTGGAATGTAGCCATATTGACCGCCATCTTAAATTTTACAAACAATATTGCCAGCTGTGTGTTTATAATGGTCAAACGCTATATCGCATACTTAACTTATACTTTTATTATTATTGTGAATACAATCAGTTACAAGGCAATTTTCCTGGGTTTAAAAGAATGTTGATGGGATAAATTTGTCGTTGCATTGATTTTAAGAATGCATACCATACAAACAAGATAGATACGAGTTTCGTGTGGTCAAAGACATACAACTCTTACTTAAATTTATAATTATATTCTTATCTTTTGACTATACAATTAAATATTACAGTATACATCGTTTTATGTTTTACAGATCGTTGGAGCGGCCATGTTGGCTTCCAATCTTGGATCCGCACAAGATCTTAATACAAAAATGTCACTAAGATAGTTTATTTCAATTCTCTTTATTAATCATATACCACGTTTAGAGAAAAAAGCCCAGTTTTAGAAGCAGATGAAACCGGAGTGAACCTGCGAGGCCCGGTATGGACTTGAAAGCCAACTGCACTGAAATCGCAGGCCCGACCTAGGGTCGAACCTGGACCACATGATGCGGAGCGAGGGAAGACCCACTGCGCTCACCCGACCCCTAGAGACACCAGGAATAAAGACACAAAGGAAAACACGACGTGTCCCTGTGCTTTTTAGAACACTGGCAGATTTCCTTGAATAACAGAATTAAAGTTATTGACCAAAGCTCATCCACCAGGACTCCATTGTGGGTAGCTGCAACTGCACCAGTGGGACAAACTACAGGCAATATTGGACGAAATACAGTGACCATATATCAATAAAAAGTGGCACTTTGCAAATACATCCCATTGATAAAGTTAACAAATACATGCATATGATTATCGTGACCGGGGAAAAATAGTTAACTTAAATGAAAAATGTTTGAAATAATTTGGAATACCTATACTTGGAAAAAATCTCATTACACCTGGCTAACACACGCTCAGTTTTTTATGTGGGTATATTTAATCATAACGCCAAATGATTAATCTATTTTGTTATAGAATTTTCCAATGGCCACACACTTAGTTTTTATGGTTTCTGAAAATCAATTAAAATATGTTTTGCTACCCTTTAAAACACAAAAAACAGCCTTGTGCACAAGTGATCTGAATTTGTCAATTTATAATACAACACACATATAATGATTTTAATCTGATTGGTTCAGCATTTGCAGTCAAAACAAATTGACATTTATTTGACTCTCAAAGATTTAAAAGAAGCGTTGCATTCACCGCATGATAGTCTTACAGAGAAAGACTCCAAAATGACAGCAGGCAAAAAGCTAATAATATTCCAAGGGTAACAAAAAAATCCATGGGAATCTCTAAGTCTTAAGGTAATTTTGTCCGCAGTTCAAGACGACTGGGTGTTCCCTCGGCGACATAAAGATTCTGCAATGCCAATCAAGGTATTCTACCAACCATCGGTCTGCCGCTAATTTTCACACGTAGGATCACAAACGGAATCCCTTTACTCCAAAAACTGAAGGTCTTTAGGCTTAAAAGACGATAGGAGGAGACAGTCAGCTTTCAAGCTCATTGGATCCAAAAAATATTATAAATCTTGGCACTATGTAAAGCACAAATCTTACCTATTGCTCGATTAAAACTAGCTATAACTCACACTGTTATAGCGTCTGAGTTACTCACGATGCCCAATCTAACCCAGCCAATTCTCTCCTTATATAGGATTTCACAACAAGTATTCCCCTCACCTATAATTAATAATCATTACAGCTCATCAGCAACATAAACATAATCTTGCACCAACCAAAACTGGATAACAATAAATTATATCATCTGCTTTGTATACGTCTTGCATAATTAACATGGAACCCCCAAAATCTGGCAATCTGCTTTGATTTCAATGCATTAAAACAAGTTGACCTCATTTTCTAAATTGCCCTTTTGGTGGAATTTATTTCTATTTGTAAAAACCCATGGTTGATCTCAATATAGACTAGGTGGAATTCCCTGCTCTCTTTTTCATCATAAACCAAAGTACTTTCCACCAAAAATGGGAGGCAATATAAAATTATCAACAGAGAACCATCTAAAAAAGCCCGCGCCAAACAATGAATACTGATGCGGTTTCATGTTTCCTTTGTAGTTGTAACTTAGTAAACTCTTATAGGTAAAAAAATATGCAAATATCTCAAGGGTCACCGAGAGTGTAACCTTAACACATTGTTCATGGATAACAAAGTAAAGGTACTGATTATTTTGGGGTCATTTCAATGTGTTTTCATTCTCGTTACCTCTCCAGGAATGTACTGATTCCTAAAGAATATTTTTCAAATTTTTAAAAAAATTAGATGAAACCTTTGTCGCCTTTTGGTGCACCAAGGCAAGATAAAATTGGTGTTGATAATAATGTGCTTGATAATTTTAAGAAAAATAAAAATTAAATTGTCGACATTAGGAAAATGCTAAAACACAAGCATAGAGCAACCATATACTGATAACTGAACACAAACGCTACGGTATTCAGGACACTGCGGTTTCGGTGTAAAATGAATCATACCCCCCCCCCCCCCACACACACACACACACATTGGTCCGGGTTCCATTGATAATAACGAAAATAAAGCGTGAAAGTAGTTTTGCGTGTAAAGTCGAGTGTCCTACACTTTAAGCTGTTCAAACATGTCAAAGCCGGACAATGAGCCCAGTGGAATATAATTCATTTCGCATCGGAAACAATCGGCATCCACTCCACCAAATCATCTCTTCAGTCACTAACATATGGAGTACCGCAAGGCTCCTTCCTAGGTCATATTTTTGTTCTTTTCTGCATTAACGATATCACCCACGTCAGCATAGTACCGATATGTTGATACCGAACTTTGAGATGTCAAAAATGTAGGGAGTAAGACAAATTATTAAGTGCAATTGTTTTATTGTAGATAAACGCTTAAAAATGGTACGTATAATTATATGTAAAGTAAACCAGTGATTCCCATTGAGTAATTGTAATGTTTGATGGTTATCATAATTGTCCTGATTATGGGCAAACGGTGAAGGAATTTCCTCCATTTAGTGGACTTGTATATTTTGGCATATTTTGTCACTAAGTCCGTAAATTCAACTGACCGATACACATAATGCTTTAAGAGACCCATAATCAATTAGTCACACTCTCTTATTTACACGCATACAACACTGCATGTTCATTCATTCATTCATTCATTCATTCATTCACTCGTTCGTTCGTTCATTGATTAATTCATTGATTGATTCATTGATTCATTGATTGATTCATTGATTGATTAATTCATTCATTCATTCATTCTTTACTAGCAAGTAGATTTGTATCTTCGACATAAATGGTTTACCTGAATAAATAATATCATTAAAATATAGAAAATGTTTATGTTTGTTGTATCCATGTTTTGCCTCTTATGCATTGTGACTATTACGCCGGTTTTTTACATCTTTTGGTGGCTCCAATAGGCCCTGTTTTTAGTAAGTTACAAAAACGAAATTGATTGGCTTGCTTTTGTTTGGAAATTTGTTTTATATAAGATACTCCATGCGAAATAATCCAAATAATAGTGACCAAAATGGCTACCCGTAACCTGGGACTAATAGCTGTAACAACGCAGCTGCAATAATCATTATCATCATAATTCGTACGTTTTAATGGAAAGTAAGCCTATTAAATGAAATATAGCGCGAGTGGCGTTGGCATGCCAGGCCTATCATTTATATGTTTGGGTTCCCTTAAACTCACTATGGACTATACAGGTCCCCTGATAACAGCAGAAAATATCTTAGAGGCGGGAATTAAGGTCATACTCGATTTGGGCCCAAAATCACCAATTTTTGGCAAAAATCATGGATTTTGGCCCGCAATTGGTTAATAAATCTCACAATGTTGGATGCTTCTCCCAAAGAATCACCCCTACCAAAATCTCTTTTCCCTAATTTGCCCCCCCCCCAAAAAAAAGTATGGCGCCGCCACTGGGACAAGCTTAGGCCGTATGATCTTCGAATTATGACCCTAA
Source organism: Ophioderma brevispina (assembly GCA_023653785.1). NCBI lineage: Eukaryota > Metazoa > Echinodermata > Ophiuroidea > Amphilepidida > Ophiodermatidae > Ophioderma > Ophioderma brevispina. The sequence goes on along the minus strand of JAMKCH010012012.1, from coordinate 32,414 downwards.
TCCCGCCTCATATATATATCCACAGCAGACAGGCTCATGCTTTTTATTTGGAGGATTGGAGACTTATCTGTATAAAGATTGAAAATGATAATTTGGCTGTTGGTTAACAGGTTGTTTTAGTATTGAAAATAGGAAACAATATGTGAATTATAACTCGAACAAATCTGAACCCAAGAGTATAATATGCGGAGTTCCCCAAGGATCAATATTAGGACCTTTACTTTTTATTCTTTATATCAATGATATTACAAATACCTCAACTGTTTTGGACTCTATACTGTTTGCTGATGACGCGACAATTTTATACTCATGTGATGACATTATGGGTCACACACCATTATAGTAGATTCAACCCATCGTGTCACCAGAGGAAAAGTTTTGGACAGCGTCGATTAGGTAGGAGAGGAGGCAGAATATTTGCCCCGATTCACATGTTTCATAAATGAACTAAATAATCTGGCCTATTACGTTAACATCACCTTTACATAGAGAGTGCAAAGACTTTTGTTCCTTCGAATCCAAACTACAAATGCTTAAGATTCAAAAACATTCAACTCGCCTGTTACATTGAATACTATTGATGCAAATGGATTAGCCTGCGTTTACGTTGACTTGAATGCTGTCATTGAGCATATAGAATTGATTTTTCTCTATCAGACTGCATGATTCAGCTGTTTCAATACTACGTGGAATTTTAGTTTCCACACTGCACATCCCCACATTCAATGCTCATACCTTCGGAAAAGTACTAGAGGTGACACGATGGGTTTAATCTACTATAATTAATAAGGAACTATCCGAAGTAAGCAATTGGTTTAAAGCAAACAAATTATCTGTAAATGCTTATATGATTATGGTTACACATAGAATGACTTCGATGACAAATTCTAATAACAGTACTTTTCAACAAAATATCGATATCGTTCTAGTTAACACAGAATTGCAAAGAGTACCATCGACCAAATTCTTGGGAATAACAATTGATGATAATTTATCCTGGAAAAAACATATCGATGCTATTACAAAAACAATTTCGCGTAATATTGGAATTATGAATAAACTTAAATTTTTCATTCCTGAACAGATATTACATACTCTCTATTGTACTCTTATCCTTCCATACATTAATTACGGCAAACTTATTTGGGGAAACGCATGTAAAACGTACCTAGAAAAAATACACAAACTGCAAAAATGGGCGATGAGAACGATATCCAATAACCACTCGAAGCCATTCTCAACCACTTTTTCATAAATACAATATTGTTACGGTATACGATACTTACAAACTAGAATTGGGCGTTTTTAATTACAAATACTTTGTAATTACCAAGCTCATTTGGTGATTTTTTTCACAAGGCATTCTGATATCCACAGCTATCACACAAGAAACAGTAATAATTATAATCAGACCAGAAACAAAAAAGTTTTTTCGGATCAAGCAGTCAGAACTACAGAGTAATTTCTTTGGAACTCCCTTAATGATGACGTTAAAAATCAAACTCAACAAAACATTTTCGAACAAAGTACAAAAATCTGCTTATTTCTTCTTATAATTGATTGCTTGGTGCACTGTCATGTCTTGTGTGATAGTTTAATTGTTTGTTAGGTTTAAGAAACATTTTTGTAAGCCACGGGGATGGTCATTTCTGGCCTTATTGGCCTTTCGATCATCTCCTCCATATCCGTACTTGTATGATGTATGTCTTTCGTTCATACAATTATGTATGTTTTGTTGATATGGAAATAAATTGATTGATTGATTGATTGATATTGCTCAAGAGAGTGGAAACCTGGGTGGCCTATGTCATGAGAGGTCAGTAGAACTATAGGCAAACATTAACCTGCTGAATCCAAATCTGATTCCTCTTAGTCATCCTTGAGCATTTTGAGATAGTGAAGGGGCTATTAAATACAGGGGTTAAAATGGTAAACGTTTGAGGGTTAATAGTTTAGTGGGTAGAAGGGGGTCTCGTGCACTTCCCTGATATCAATTTCTAATCAATGTCTCTATATCAGACAAAATGCGTAGAAAACGATTAGCTATGTTAAAAAATTCAAAAATTGTCCCACGTGCTATTTTAGGTAAATTTATGCAAATTAGGATCGCCATTACAGAAAAATAAGTTTTCACCGTATCTCAACAACAAGAAACAAAAATATTTCTTCTAGAACCATTAAGACCGCTTGCCATGCATATTTGTATTGTTGTTTTGCTTCGCATCCAAGATGGTAGCCATGCCAACATGGCCGCCTCAAAGATCTACAAAGTCTAAAGTGCTAAATGCCTGTATTATTTAGTCGTATAGTCATAAAATGAGAAAATAAATTGAGGAATATATGTCTTCGACCATTAGAAACTCATATCTACCTGTTTTCCTCAGTGAGTATATTTAACATTCAATATGGCGGCCAATTTGTCTGCCTACAAAATGTGTTACAAATTTGAAATAACCTTATATTTTCCCCAAATTAGGATGAAAATGTTAATTAAAGTATGAGAAATGTGCGTTTGACCAATTCCCAAAGCTGGTATTTTTGTTTGTTAACTTATTTGAAAATGAAGATGGCGGCTAATATCACCGAGTTCAAAAGTCTTGAAAACGGCTTTATTAGCCGACATCTTGAATATAAGTAATAATACTACTGGAACAAAAATAGCAGTTGTGAGTTATTAATGATACTAGACATATTTTCATTTGCACTTCATCATTCTTTCTGGGTGCTATGTCTAGATATACGACAAAATAGGGTAATTTTTAAGGTTTAAATTCTTTGAATGTAGCCATATTGACCGCCATCTTAAATTTTAACAAACAATATTGCCAGCTGTGTGTTTATACTGGTCAAACGCATATATCGCATACTTTAACTTAGACTTTTATTATTATTGTGAGATGACATATCCAGTTACAAGGCAATTTTCCTGGGTTCAAAAGAATGTTGATGGGGATAAATTTGTCGTTGCATTGAATTTTAAGAATGCATACCATACAAACAAGACTGATATGAGTTTCTTGTGGTCAAAGACATACATCTCTTACTTAAATTTATAATTATATTATTATATTTTGACTATACAATTAAATATTACAGGTATACATCGTTTTTATTTTTTACAGATCGTTGGAGCGGCCATGTTGGCTGCCATCTTGGATCCGAAGCAAGATATTAATACAAAATTAATGTGATCGACAAGAGTTCACAATGCCTCAGAAACACCATTTTGTGTTTTCATGTTGTTAAGATATGGTTCTTCTGTAATGGCGATCCTAATTTGCATAAATTTACATAAAAATGGTAGATGGGACAATTTTTGAATTTTTTAACATAGCAAATCGTTTTCTACGCGTTTTTTCTGATATAGAGACATCGATTAGAAATTTATTTCAGGGGGGTGCACTATTATAAAAGATGGTCCTAAGGATTAAAAAGAGCTATAGTTTGCTGTATCAATAACCTATTTTATAAAAATAGTAACCACTTAATCCCCGTAAACAGGCTCAAAGCGCTGTTGCCAATTATTATCATTACGCCGCCTTCAAGAAATCATTACAGTCATTTCGCTTCATCTAGGTGGCTTCTCAAAGACATGCCTTATAAGCGTACAAGCCTAACAGCACTTATAGATTGTATTCCCCATAACAGCTCCCCAGATTTCGCTTGGGTTGACGAGATTAAGTATCTTGCCCAGGGACACAAATACGTTGACCACGGAGGGGCCTGTTACGGTCTAATGATCACGATTTCTGCGCTTTTCCACCAGACCACACGTTTCTTCCTTTCTTCAATCACAAGATAGCAGACATCCTTCCCATCCAGACTGGACCTTTCACTATAGAGGAGCTTAAGATCTGCTTGAAGAAACTGAACAACACCAAGACGCCTGGTCCCAACAATATTCCTGCAGTAATCTGGAAGAATCCACTATTCCATGATCAACTGTTAGAATTTTGTAACAACACCTACATGGGAAACAAACCAGCTGCCTTTTCAACATCATTCATCATTCCTCTACCAAAGAAAGGCGACCTCCAACAACCCAAAACTACAGAGGAATCACACTGTCACCACTGGCCTCTAAGATCTACAACTCAATGCTGCTCAACAGAATCACTCCTCACATAGATCCCATTCTCAGACGGAACCAGAATGGTTTTCGCAAAGGCTTTTGACAGTGTAAACAGGGATGTAATGCTGCATATTCTCGCCAATTATGACGTCCTAGATGAGACTGTCAAGGCAATAGCCATCATGTATGATAACCCACATAGCTTTGTGCAGACCATGGATGGGCCCACAAAGGAGTTCCTTACAACTACTGGAATCCTCCATGGAGACGGGCATGGAGATACTCTTGCTCCCTATCTCTTTGTAATCGTGGTTGATTACATCCGCAGACAGTCTTGACATCATGAACGGTAAATGACTCACCATCAAACCCAAGCGTTCTAGACGTCACCAAAGTCAGCTTCTCACAGACTTTGACTACGCATATGATCTAGCTCTAACAGCTGATCTGATATGTGTTGCACAAGATCTACTAACAGCACTCGAGAATGCTGCAGACAAAGTCGGCCTCCATCTGCCAAGAAGACGGAATATATGACCGTCAATGAGGAAGATGATCATCAGGCTATCTGCACTATAGATAGTAGCCAACTCAAAAGTGGTCAAGGATTTAAGTATCTAGGGTCCTACGTTGCCGACAGCAAGAAACACGTCCTGTAACGCAAAGGACAAGCTTGGAATACCTGCAATAAACTACACCACTTATGGCAATCTGGTATCTCCAATTCAACCAAGCTGAAATACTTTAGAGTCTCTGTAGAGAGTCTCCTGTTATGGGCCATTCTTCAAAAAAGTAAACCTTTTTGATAAAAAATGAAGTTAATGGTATTGCAAATTTCTTTACATTATCACGTTAATCATTCTTTCTAAGTTTCCTGCATGATATTTTTAAGCAAGATGTTCAACTCAAACACCCTCATTTGCATAAATGAACGTCTTTAATATTTTGGGATAAAAAAGTGGGATTATTACACCATTTTGCTTCTTTAGTTTTATATTAAATAGCTTTTCATTTTTGTTTGAAATACTGCATATAAAAGTATTGCATGGACTTAAATTTTCAAAATTATGTTGAAAAAATACACATTTATAGGAAATAGACAAGTAATTAACAGAGAATTTTAATTGACTTTGGTATGTCACACACGTGACCAAAAATACAAAGAAGTTTTTATTACTAGAAAACCACTGTCTCAGTAATGTTCATATTTCATGTCAAAAGCCAGTTTATATATACCTTCCGTTATACAAGATAAATGGTTTAGATCTTTCCTCTTTCAAAAGTTATTGAAGTGCTAATTACTGTCACACACGTGACCGACACTCACCATTTTAGTATTTGAAGGACATAAAGTTCTGGTCATATTGAAGAAGGAAGCAGTGTTAACTTTTATTATCAGTTAAAATATGAATATGGTAAGTTTAAACAAGAAAACAACAATTAATTTTAATAAAGACTAATTTTGCAGACTTGCACTATTTCAACACAGGAAATCTGCATACTAGGAGTAGCATTGCTCTTTGCAAGTTATTACTGATGGCATTGTAATGAAAGTGTTTGAAATAGATGAGAATATGGAAATACACAATTATTCAAACTTCATTTTTGGTGCACATTAACCATGGTCGTCAATTTTGTGTTATAAGTCAATGGAGATGTCACACACGTAACCACCAATGTCACACACGTGGCCGTACTTAGTGATATAAATTTGTTAAGTACCAAGTTAAGTTTGCTTGTTACTTTTAATTACCAACATTGTTGTAATGACAACATACCAATGTCTTTCTGAAATAAATATAAGAATGTGAGTACTTAAATATTCACAGAATTTTACAGTTGAAGTTTGAATTCTAAAAACCCCTTTTTGTCTGTGGTCACAAACGTGACCGAACTTTATTTGCCCCTCATGACAAGATAATCAATATGGCAAAAGTGGTAACATTATTTTTGGTTTGGTTTGGTCTAAAGGTTTCTCATTTTACAAAAAGTAATAACAGATTGGTTATATTGGCAAAACGGCATTGGGTTGAAAATCAAAATTTCCCATTTTAGGTCACAAACGTGACCGAAGAATGGCCCTTATATGGATCTGAGACCTGGACCGTGAAGGAAGAGCTACAGGATAGACTAGATGGCACCTACACCAAGCTTCTTATGCTAGTTCAAAACATATCCTGGCGTGATTACATGACCAAAGCACAGCTATATGGAAATATCCCTCCAACTTCATCTTCTTTGCCCACGCCGTGTGTTAGAGTGCGATTTATCAAGTAGTCTCAGACGTCACATGTTGGAAAGCTTACCGTGCGCAAACAGGGGCGTCCTCCCCTTTAACTACATTGATTTGATTGCTCCGAGACAAATCCAGCCGGATCCAGCTGACCTCCCGACTTAATACCAAGAGGGCCATTTGGCGCTACCAACCGGTGAACGCATCTCGTTGCGGCCGTTAGATACCTATGTATTTACATTGATATACATCTTACATTTATAAATAAAGTCGTTGCTAATGTCATTGTGAAAACATCACGTATTGCAAAAACTCATTTTTTTTTGGGTGGGGGAGTTAATTTAAATAAAGTTGTGCATCTCAATTCAGAAGATTGACCTTTTAAGGACTCTCCTGCGAGAAAATATGGCCCTAACGGCTACCCGTAACAATGCCGATGCAACCCGTTAAATTATTATGATCACATGCGTACTTTTAATAGGAAGTGAACCTATTAAATATCTGTGTATGAACATTGACGTATTAAATCCATGATCTGGCGTAGAATAACGCAATGGGAATCTAAATGTTGCCATTGACATTTTGTCATCTTAATCGCTTTGAAAGAATTAAACTACCACTCTAAAAAGTATTAGTATAATTGGAAGGAATAAAAATGATTCGCTTGAATATTTCCTGAAAACAATGTACGGCAAAAATATACCGAAGAAGAAGATATCAGGTCATCACATACTTGTAGATATAGAATATTGGGCAACGTGCAAATAATTTCCCCTTGGGTTGCCTATACAAATGACAATACCGCGTAGCATTGCGCCAATTTCAAATGGAATTCCGCATACAACATACTAGGTCTTTTAATTATGATTTTTGAAAGCAATCGCGTCATCTATAAATTCTTTACAAAAGTAAAATAATGGTATAGGACCTTTCCTAAGATTGGTAAAAACCTAGAGAACCATTTGCTGAAGCGAGTTTTTCAGAATTTCAAGGTGCTCGTCCTATATAAGCTTCGATATCTCTCTCTCCCTTTGGAATAAGAACAATGTGCCTCAGTGTGTTTGTGTTTTATGTGACGAGATCTTTCCTTAAATGAGAAAATGTATCAGAGAATAACTTACACCTATCGCTCTCAAAATAATTCTTGAACGCATATGCATGGTTTCATGGGAAAACGAATTATCCTAACAATAAACGAATTAAAAGCATTTTGTCTGACCATGCTCTATTTGAAATTCGCGCTGCTGAAAATGGGATATTATATATTTGTGTTATGCGATACGGCGGCACAGTAGCGCCATACATGCTTCACACATGATATTTTCCTACGTGTATTTCCTATGGCATTTATTACCTAACGTGCCGTCGTCTCGCATAACAACGTTATACACTAGCGCGATTTTTAAATAGCACATGGTCAGACTAGATGGTTTTAATTCATTTTTAGGGTTATATAATTTCGTTTTTCTATGAAACCACTCGATATTTGGTCAATAATTATTTTATAGTGTATATTGTTTAATATTATTCGTTGTACGGGTTCTCCTTTAAAACCGGCGTTTAACCCTTCCAGAGAGGAAGGGAAAGGGTAATTTTAAAGGGGTAGTAGCTAATTAAAGAAGATTCGACATCCGTGGCGGGATTCGAACCCGGAGCCTCCGGCACACCATTCCCATGAGCAGGGATGGCAAGCCACGAGGGAGTCGCTGGCCAGCGATTTCGTACCCATATGAGTGTTGGTACAATGACGTCATCGCATCTTTTTGGACTCAGTGCATTTTCTAGCCTCGGCTCATTGAGTTCTAGTGAGTCTTGGTAGTGATAGGCTTAGAAAAAATAAAAATGAGACATTGAAATGGGAACCAAAATATTAAAGCACATTTTTTGAAGAGCGCCCCCAATTTCTAAAATTTGATATTTTTGCAGAGTTATGTTGGTAATTGTCTACGAAACTATACCTTCAAACAAGAATGCTAAAAAAATGCGTATTTATCATAAAATAAGCGATTTTGTAATTAGAATTGGGATCCCAGATTGGACTTAACGGCGGAGCTGGAAATGTTACGTTTATGTCCGTCCATGATGAAATAGTGTCACCTCAAGAAAATAACCTCTAACTTGCCTGAACCAATAAAACAAATTAATGGATGAGCGTAGATATGTACATGACGCTATTTCCGGCTATTTCACATTGGAAGACCGTTTCCAGCAGCCGTTGAATTATTATCGGGATCCCGATATTAATTATTCTAATTACAAAATTCCTTCGTTTGTGACACATAGACATTTTCGAGCTTAACCATTCACAGGTATAGTTTACTAGCCCGTTACCAATGCAGCCGTGTAAGAATCTCAAAATTTTTGAAAAATTGAGGGCGCTCTTCAAAAAATGTGCTAATATTGCTTTAAGGTTTCGAAAATCATAACAGGCAAGAAGAATGCCGACTTGCTAAAATAGATTTTGTTTTCATATCATCTTAACAGTTTGCCAAATCGTACATAAAGATTCGATTTACTCCTAGAAGATTTCGTATTTTCTATACATAAACAGTGGTCTATGAAGCAACGTGATGCAGCCATTCGCTAATAACAACCCGTCAGAATCAACTGAAATTTGGAAATAACTTTTTCTTGAGGATAGCTAAATGAACCATAAACAAAACTAAAGGTGCTAGGATCACGGAATGCAACATCTACAAAGAGCAGTTTGTAAACAGACACTGAAGTATTTCTGACATTGTACCAAATCAACTTATTGATTCTGTACAATAACTATTCCTTATTTAATGAATACCCATAGTCACAGACCTTGGAATATCTACGTATATCAGTGATTCACTCGAAAGAGTCAAAGTATTCAAATTTCTAGGAATAGCTCAAAAGTGAAGGATAAGTCTGTAGAATTCTCATAAGTTATTTTTGCAACTGAAAAATTGGCAGATAAGGAAGAAAACAGCAATATTCAAAGGGCTTACTGTATTTTGCGAAACGAAACGAAACAGAACTCCCATTGAATTACACGCTTTTTTCCGTTATACACGTTATGCATGCATGGCGGAATAAAGCGTGTAATCCAATGGGAGTTCTGTTTTCGTTTCGTTTCGCAAAATACAGCAAGGCTATTCAAAGATACGAATCCCCATTCGATTACGAGGTTGCATTTGGTCTTATAACTTGTAGGGTGTGTTAGATTACCTAAAGTCTCTCATTTTCAATACTCTTTCAGATTCGCTTAGGTTTACAGCATCACGTCATCAGGCCAGGGCAAGCAGTGTGCCTTCCTCTAGATGAAGTCACTTTAGCAGAAAAATTAAAAGAAGCTGGATATGCCACCCACGCGGTTGGAAAATGGCATCTGGGTCTCTACAAACAGGATTGTCTACCGACTGAAAGAGGATTTGATACATTTTTCGGTTAGTAAAAATGAAGATGTTAATAAGATTTTTTTAAAATCGATCAGTCAGTCAATTTATCTATCTATTTTGTATGTATGTCTACCAGTTTGCAAATGCATCTTCCTCTTGAGTCTTTGGAGAATGTTCGTGTAAGTTGTTGGGGATGATTGATGAGCGCTCTCTACATTTCGTAGATTAATATAAAGGACAAATCTTAATTTAGATTAAAAAATAATCTATTAGATTTATATTTCAATGTATTTTGATTTAAATTTTCACTCTAAACTTATATTTTTTATATCAAGGCTAATCGAGTCATTAACAGCAGTTGTCTAATTAGTAACGCTGGCGGATTGGCGACAGGATAGCGATTTCCCTTTTGAAGTTCTGCAAGTCCTGGTTTGATGCTAGATGAGCAATAAAGGCCGTTCCATAAGCCTGTAGTGAATGAGAGAAATAATATTCAGTTGGACCTTGTGATTTTCGCAGCAAGGTCATGAGACCTGAATGAGAGCCTATGGCGAGGGTCAACTGAGAGCAGCTCCCTAATAGCAATCCAATTAGATTGCTGGATCTTCGGAAATTAGAGGTCAAAGAGCATGTAGAGGTCATTTGAGGTCATTGTGTATACCATTTAAATTCTCTCTCGCTACACAAATGATTGGATACTTATCAAAATTGCTCAAAGTGATCATTGTGAGTTGATTATGTTTTTTTTTCAGAGCTAAGAGGTCAAAATTTATCAAGGAGTAATTTGTGATTATCACCCTTAAAAGGTACATTAAGTACCCCGCAAGGACGAGGGAGATGCTAGTACGATTCAGCTTGCCTCTTGATAATGACGGTGATTTAATTTCCCCCCTTTTCATTCTTGAATTAAAATTTTATTTTTACTACAGGCAACTCTGTTTATAATGTGAGCGCCCTATACAGAGTGAATAAAAAAAATTGTGCATAAAAAAAAAAAAATTTGACCCTGACCTGTTTACTCAACTCTGACGCAGTTGATGGTTTCATGATCTGCATATTTTCGACTTTCTGTGCTGAAAAAATGAAGTAATTTGGTGAAGAAATGAGGTAGATATGATTTTCACAGCTGATCCAGAAAGATTGCACCACATCAGACAAAATAAGGAACTGAAAATGAAAACCAGGTTAAAAACTGTGTAAATCCATTGGAATGGGGTGGTGGGGTACAAAGGATCAGCCACCGAGAAAATCTTTCATATCTACCTCATTTCTTCAACAAATCCTTTTTGTTTTGTCAGCATAGAAAGTCGAAAATATTGCAGCCACCTATAACTCGCAAGGCATTCAACTGCGTCACAGTTGAGTAAACAGGTCGAGGTCAAATTTTGGTTTTTTCGGCACATTTTTTGTTTATTCACTTTGTATAATTAAGAAGATGAAAACTCGTGCTCTTGTGAACCTGCGTTAGTTTTATCCCCAATTTTTTTCCCGGAGAGATGGTGGATGGAAAGAAGATATCAGGGACGAATCATGGTAGGGTAGTATTCAATCAAAATAGAAAGCGAGTGTGTAGGCCATTACCAGTGAACAGGTTGATTGATCATCATTGTGGAAAGGTATTTAAGCGATTTTACGACAACTCCAGAGAAAAGGCCAGGGGGATAACAGAATTGGTTGAAAGTTGATAAGCATGTTTCGTTTCTTTGGTGTAGGTTACTATTGCAGCAGAGAGGACCATTTCAGGATACACGAGGTGTAGTTTATCCTGATGGGTGAGTGTATCGGGCTTTATGGTACTTCCATCGAGACCACACATAAGAGCTTCGACCATCTGTGGAGACAGTATGGGAAGTATTCGAATGAAAGACTTTTCTTAGAGAAGCACAGCAATAATAATCAGAAGACATGCGAAATTAAAACAGGTAACTTTTATAGTGTTTTACGTTGCGTTTCCTGAAAAAAGGATGCGTGTAAATAAACATTTAAAGCACGTGGTGCCCTATATGTTGAACTGATTGAACGTGATTATTCGTGAAATGGATCTTTCACCGGACTGGCAAACCAAACCAAAACTGGGGGAACATCATCCCATTTGCGTACGCCACTGCTACCAAACCCAAACAAAAAGGTCATAGGAAGTAGTAAGCTCCACCGTGAAATTTGATTTCTACCACTGAAGTAAAATTAAATCAGAGTGTTAGAATCTTACCCACAGCCTCAACTTTCCTACATATAACGATGTGGTAGATAGACAGTGTATCGTGCAAGAAATTTAAATAAAAATAATGGGTGAACCTCAAAATAATTGACAACAAAAACCAATTTTGGTTGTTTTTTTTGTTTGTATACTAGAGATGACGAGAGGAATCGCATATTAAAAGTATAGAAGTATAAGTAGTGGGGGAACATGCATTTGAGGGAGGCAAGGTTGTACAGTGGAATATATAAAGTAGGTATAATTCTACTGAAATCTATACCAACCATTTTGGCCATGTATTAAGGATTAAAAAAGGTATAGTTTGCCATATCTGTGGGTTATAGTGTAATAAAGTTCATAAAGGGTCAAGGTCATCATGGGGCAACATTTTCATAATATAATACAGGTGAAAACGTAACAGTGTCTATATATCCTATGGGATCATTAATACTTACCATCTGATTAACATACTTTGTACAAACTCAGAAGACTGGTCGACGGCGTCGAGCTACTTGCCATCTCATCAGTAATGACCTGTCATGGGCTCATGTAATTACCAAAAATGGCTTAATTAAAACTGCAGTCAGCGACTATAGGATTGCTCCCTCGAGCTGCACCTATTTGAGACAATGTTCGGCTTTATATATAAATCATGGTTCGATCCCACAGGAATATGCAAGCTCAGCTTGTGGTGTGAGCAACACCCACTTCACTATCCAAACTAGTAGCAATCCAGAGACGTGCCATCTCCATCATTGGTATCCCACGAGAGTGAGCCGCCAACTCATCACATCCAGCCCTGGTAAATCGAGGGCAGTTTGGAATTGTCACCCTTTTCCACCGCATGTTTTATGGACAAGCACCAGATCTCCTTTTTTCAGCCAGTTGCTACCTGACTGATTTCAGTCGATCACGCTTAGGGGGCTCAGTAGGTCCCTCATGACCTTGATGTGGAAAGACCAAGGTCAACTTGGGTCTCCACAGGGGAAGATCCATTTTTTGTCTTCCCATTTGTCTCTGGCAGGCTTATGGAATGCCCTTCCTGATCATGTAGCATCAAACCAGGACTGCAGAGTGTCAAAGGAGGTTAATCGCTATCTTGGCGCCCATCCGTCAGCGTATCAATTAGATAACTGTTGTTAATGCCTAGATTAGCCTGACATAAAAACATACTCAAATGTCAAAGGCAGAGAAACATATGCAGTTTCTGTTATAGGATAGACAGACAAACAATTTTAGACTAGTTTCTCGAATTCGGAGAAACTCTGAAAGAATTGCCTCCAGGATACCTTAAACCGTTATTGGCCTATAATCATGAAATTGTGACCAGGAATAAGGTGTGTAGGTTTCAAAACCAATTAGACCTGTTTTACCTTGACCCCTGGTACAAAACTTTCCCCACTTTTTACATGTTCCCCATGTTAAAATTTTCTGGACTTTTGACACCAATTCTGTGGACAATTAGAAGGGTGACAACACAAAAATTGGTTTCTGTTGCATTTTTAGGTCCAAAAACAACTTTCTGCACTAACTAAGTGCAATATCAACACTATGTTACATTCCTGTTAATAGTCGTTCATAAAGGAACCAAAATGTATCTGTATATGGATAAGAGCTGATAAGCAGGAAATTGTTCAAAGTCCCTCTAAATCCATGCAGGATATATAATTATATTGATCGGGTTTTTTAAACAAACGTTGGTAAATATTCCATTGAATCCATTAGTGTATGCGCGTGTACGTACATGTGGTGTTAAAGTCATCATTATTCCATGTCACTATGTTTTCCATAGCCTCTGTTCATGTACCTTTCATTTTTGGCTGTACATGAGCCAGTGCAAGTACCCGAGCACTATAAGGATCCGTATCGAGACGTCATCCTCGACGAAACTCGTCAGACCCTGGCAGGCATGGTAAACTGTTTGGATCAAGCCATTGCTAACGTCACTGAGACTCTGAAGAAATCTGGTCTTTATGAAAATACAATCATTTTTATTTTCTACAGGTAAGTTCAAGTAACGTAACTTACTGGGCAAATTCGCTCTCGTCACATAATCATTAGACCACTAGATTCGGATATTTCATTTTTTCTCGGTTTGATATAGGCCTACAAATGGTATTTGCATGATCGACATCAAATGAAAGTGTATTAGAATTTGTTGTAAAGAACCATCCGATCAGTGGCAGATTTAAGAGTCAGCAGTGTCAGCAGCTGCTGACAGGCCCACTAAAATATTGCTCTCAGGGCCCCATCGGGCACACCTTAGACGCTCTAAAGTGCGATATTGGGTGGGTTCCTGATGCTAAAGGTGCCCCGCCTTAAGCTGCTGACAAGGTCCTTTTCCTTAAATCCGCCACTGCATCCGACTAAAATTCACCCCACCCGCCCACTCTTTAAATTGAAAGATAAAATCTTGACTTGTGTTTTATGTCAGATAATGGTGGATCTGTGATAGACGGTGGTAATAACTGGCCTCTGCGAGGATCCAAGAATACTCTCTGGGAAGGAGCTGTGCGTGGGGTAGGTTTTATTCACAGTCCTCTGCTACCAAACGAAATCAGAGGTACAACCAGCCAGGCATTCATTCACGTCAGTGATTGGTTCCCTACAATCATATCTAGTTTAGCAGGAGGAAATCTCAGCGGGACAAAGCCACTGGATGGATATGATGTATGGGAGTCTATTGTGTAAGTAGATATTGCCAAATGAATCTCGAAGGTTATATCATTTGTATTTGTTTTAACTTTTGGATATTTGTATTCAACAAGCTTCATCCTTTTCAACTCTGCTTACTTATATTATGGCCACAATCATTTAACCTGGCTATTTAAAATAGCACACCCATGTTCAGATGCCTTATCGCCTCGAAATCTTTAAGTATTCACTAACTCCAATATGAAATCTATTTATATTCCTTCCTATCCATTGTTAATTTTTATTTTAATCTTGATTTTTCACTGAGCAGTACAAACACCGCTTCCCCTCGCACGGAGCTCCTGCATAACATTGATCCGTTACCATATTCCTCGAAAACCACGGGACGTGCTGCCTTACGAATGGGAGACTGGAAGCTGATTATTGGAGACCCTGGGTTTGCAGGTTTGTATGTACGATTCCGTATGCCACATCCTTACCATATGCCGATATGCGGGATTCTATCGAGTTTCGGGACGGTCACGTCGGGCCCACCTTTCAAGACCAGCGTAATGACTCTCTTTGGTTGTTATAATTGTAATTATGAGACGTGGCATTGGCCTGTCTTTGAAGCAGCAGGGACGTTACCGTCACTAAATCCAATAACCTCCTGCATTAGGCCAGGATGTAACAATTGCGGAAAGGGTGTAGATTACTTACAAATGTTATACGGTGGTCATAGGTTATTGAGGTCATTTTGTTTACATCATTTCACCAATTTTAAAGCATAAACATTCTGAAAATGATAACCTTTCACGGCGACCCAATATTGCTGTCAGGTTTTTCTTTTTTATGAAGATGTCATATCCGCACATGAACGATAAGTTGTTATTACCTGGTTGAATTGACAGGGTCACTTGTCGCAGCAGATCGAGTCATTGGCGACACCTAAAAATAATAGGATCAAAATTGGTACCATATACTACCTGCAATGGCTATCTCGCTTCACAATTCATTACGCACAGCTTCGACACTAGAGGACTCCAGTACAATTGGCTGTTTAGTTTCGTGACCACACTAATGAGTTTGGGCAATTTTCACAAGTAAAGGATATTTGAAGCGGCGTACTTTTAAATAGTTACAAGACTATCTTACAATCAAATCAAAACCATTCAAGCCATTTTCACCAAAATTTGACACGGAAGCCATATTTTTTTATGGAATCATATTTCCGCTCACCGCTGTGAGTTTCTAGTGCTAAACCATTTATTTTATTTGAAAAGTCACTCGCTGAAAATCATCTAGTCACCAAGTACAATTTTGATATTGTTCATATCAATTGTCATGACAAACGACCTGTTTTCTCCATAAAATGACTTCAAACTGCCAATATTTACCCATTTTTGATCTAATTGTCAAAACCTACTGAGAAACAATGTCAGTGGATTTATAGACACCCTATGACCTTTCCATCTTATCTATAGTAACTTAAGTTGACCAGTTGGTTGGCCAGGGTCATATGAAAACATTGGCAATTTCCGTCAAAATTGCCTGTAATTTCCAGAAAACAAATGATAATTTCTTTTCATTTATGGTTCAATTGATATTGAGAATATGATAGGAATAAGACATGTCCCATGCAATCATTTTATGTACTTTTGAAGACAATATGCAAGCCATGTGGATACTATCAGTGACGGGCTAGCACCGACCGGGGACCACTCCCACTTTGGAGGTGACGCGTATGTAAGGCTGTTAAGACCCCCATTTTCAGCATTGTTGTCACCCAAAGACCCCATATTTTTATAAAATTTCACTCAAGACCCCATATTTTTTGCAAATTTTACAACTGTAATCCAGAGACCCCATGTTTTAGAAAATTTTGCAAACAATTTACCCAAAGACCCCTTTTTTGGAAAATTTAGCAAATTTGTGACCCGAAAACCCCCCTATTATGGGGCAATGTGGCTGTCTCTCATTCCAAGACCCATTTTTGCATGTCCTCTACCACGGAATGCCACTGATTTTGGAGGTGCCAGCATTACGCCCATATGTGAGTACCCCCTCAGGGGGCTAGCACTCTCGCACGAAGAAGGACAACGACATTTCGTATATAAACATTTCCTGTATATATCATGATCGTCATCAACTTTGTCATCATGAACTTCTTACTATTTTTGCAGGTACTCTTAGTTCGTGGTATGCCCCACCGGAATCCAACTTGACGTCGGTATCACTTGTAAAAGCACCAGGGAAGAAATTATGGCTGTTTAATATCGCTAAAGATCCAACAGAAAAATTTGATCTATCAGATGAGAGAACTGGTATCGTAAAGAGGATGTTGAAACGTCTTAAAGAATACAACCAAACAATGGTGCCTCCTTTATATCCAGATGGAGATCCAAAGAGTGATCCTGCGTTACATGGCGGGGTGTGGGGACCGTGGGAGTAGAATTTATTGACTATTTCATTTTTAAATGGAAATTCAGGAGAAAGTAGGAGTAGGGAAGACATTCCAATCAATTGGCCATGAGATCAAAGGAAACATTGTTCATTTTGATTACATACTTTGCCGATGTAAACCATTTTCCATTATAAATACTAATAAATATTATAATTACCATTTATTGGGTATGACAATTGTAAAGGTTGCACATTTTCATGAAAATTAATAAAATGCCATCTCATTTTCTTTCATGAATATCATTGATCAAGGGACATACACTATGCTACATTAACTCAAGCAAATAATGGTGTTATTAATAAGTAAATCCACTGGTATGCAGCGAACAAAGCACTTCAGATTGCCCTTTGTTTATTTAGAACTGCAGAGCCATTTTTACCAAGGGGGTGAAACGCATTCAAAACCAGTCGTCCGTGCTGGGCGCTGACATTTTGAATATTGCACGGAATAATTATCAGTTTGGGTGCTTGTATACACACATAATGTCAATTCGATATTTTTTTTTTTTTTTTTTTTCATTCCAATCAATTGGCCATGAGATCAAAGGAAACATTGTTCATTTTGATTACATACTTTGCCGATGTAAACCATTTTCCATTATAAATACTAATAAATATTATAATTACCATTTATTGGGTATGACAATTGTAAAGTTGCACATTTTTATGAAAAATTAATTTAAAATGCCAATCTTCATTTCTTTCATGAATATCAGTGACTAAGGGACATACACTATGCTACAGTAACTCAAGGCAAATAATGGTGTTATTGAGAAGTAAATCACTGGTATGCAGCGAACAAAGCAACTTCGATTGCCCTTGTGGTTTATTTAGAACTGCAGAGCCATTTTTACTGTCCATGCCAGGGGTTTGCAAAGAATTAGGCGTATAGACTCGTTATCGCCGCCCAGTTCAGGGTAGACGTTTCATATAGAAGTCCCGTACGCAAATGAGGTATTGCCATTGATTCGTCATGCACTGTATGATGCTGTGCAGTAGCGTTGGATCGGAATCAATGGCAAATACCTCTGGTATCCGTGGGACGTCTATATGAAACGTCTACCCGGTTCAGATTGAGCTGGCCTCGTCACGATTAAAATAAATTTAAGGTCTAACTGTTAGTTCAAAATTTGAAGTATATATCATTCATTGAAAAGAGAAAATAATGTGAACAAAACTCATGCTGGATTTGTTGCCTTGGTAAAGCTGTGACCTAACATCTTTGTGCGGAACAAAGAGCCATAAAAACTTATTGCTGGACCTCATTTCTATTCAATTACACCACCATGATGTTAGAAGAATACAAAAGAAGGGGCTAGTCTAGCGACCCATTATTTCCCACCATTAGATAAACCAGTGACCACTCTTCGGCAAGTTAACTTCAATTGTGGGAGAACGAGTCTCTGGAAACTGTGAAAAGCCTTGATTTCAATTTAAACATCAGAATGGCAGAAAGTCCTGATCGAAAGAGCCGAAAATTGTGTTACTGAGACCATCAATATCGCAGCAAAATAAAAAGATAAGACAAAATAAAGAAACCTTTCAAATCATATATCTCGACGAAACATGGATTATCACAAGTCACACTCTGAAAAAGTGTTGGATAGAAAAGATAGAAATGGGGGTTCCCAACCACCACTGAGGGGAAAGGAAACCAGAGGTATAATTCTGAATGCTGGAAGAGTGATGGATTTGTTCCCGGAGCCAGGAGACAAACTCAGCTTTGCCGTCAAAAACGCTTCAGGGGATTATCATAACGAGATTAACGTTAAACATTTCCAAGAAATGGGTGGAAACCACAGTTATTTCCAAAACATGACCATTATCACAAGGGATAATGCAAGCTATTCATCATAGCGTCCAAAGTGAGATAATTCCGACATCAAATAGCAAAAAAAAAAAAATTCAGAAATTGCAAGAATGGTTGAAAAAGCCGGAATATTGCATTCCCGCTAAGTATACGAAAAAGAGCTCCACAATGTAATCAAGCAAAATAAACCACGAGTCAAAAATATGAAACTGGACATTCTGGCTAAAAATATGGCCATGAAATTGTATGTTGCCTCCTAACAACTGTGACTTGAACCTAAAAGAGCGAAGGGCCAACATAAAGGGTTATCGTTCTAGGAACCATACACAAGTTCAGCATTGGCTCGATGAGAATCATTTGATGAGGCAGTGGAACAAGTTTACATCTTTTGATTGAACAGTTCAGTGCGACCTTAAAGCATATCAGCGATTTCTTCAAGATGTAAAAACAAATCGCTCCCCTATTTCATCGATATCCATTTTTTTCACTGTTGTATTGGAGAAGGTTGTAGTAAAAAAAAAAACCTGTAAAGTGCTAAGCTAACGCGCCGTATTTGGCAGAAATTAAGATTTTTCTGATGGTACTAATTATAGCAAACAATTAGCTTTAGTGTCTGTTTTTCACAACGAACAGTAATATAGGGTAGTCATTGGCCTCACACTAGGAATTTAGGCAAAATGGGCATTTGAATTTGAAAAAAAAAATGATGATTGTGGCTTTAATGTGGAGAGCTCTTATTGGGTTAAAGAGAACGCCTGAGACATTGAATTGAACAGTGTTGTGGAAATAAGAAGAGGTTCTGTTGTTAAAGGGATTAGCAGGCGATTGCTAATCCGAAACTCTCGAAAAAAAAAATCATCGAAATTAATATTTTTATTACTTGTTACTGGCATGGATATGCGAACATAACTGCACGTGGTTGGCTTGAAGTCTGTGTATAAAGATAAGACAGTACTTTTATCTGATCTGTATTTCTATACGTGCGTATCAAAACTTCCAACTTGAGATCAAAAAGCCTTTCCGGTGAATATCACAGCTTTTCAAGCGTGATCTTATGCCACCATGATCAAGACGTTTTGACCTCAACCATCCAACATTATTGATCTTTGTTTAGGCGTTACTCGTGTAAACCAAAATCAGCTGTGTAGTGCAGATTGTGAGATGATACGATCGCTGTATGTTGTGTGGCGGGACGACGGTATGACAACTATTTCCTAAATTACTTCATTTTTTCACTATTTGGTGGTGGTTCGTACATAAGAGTATATGGAATTGTACAACTTAACCCTGGATTTTTAAGTTAAAAAAATGCCATTTCCACATTTTGTTGCATTCTCTCACATTATCGCTGCTAATCCCGTTATCGGATGCAAGTGAAGATAATGAGTTGTAAGTTGTTATTTAAATAATTATAGTGGAGGAGCTTAGGACCAGGTCAAACATCATAGTTTACCCCTCCAACTACAGAAAAGGTTGACACCTTGGGTACGTTAGTAGGGGGACCCTCTTATATCAAAACTCTGAGGTAGTAGTACTCTCCAAAATTTGGTGTCACTTTTCAATAGGGGCAAAATTTATGTTTACACAGGGTCAAAACTGTTTAAAATGCTCCCCATCATGTTTGAAATGTATGCCATATTGTCCGTATAGTCACAGGGATTCCAAAAATGTAAGTTTGTACCAACTTTGACCAATGGTTTGGAGTTGATAGGGTAAAACTGGCTAAAATGGTAAAAAAGGTCAATTTCTATTTGTACAGGGGTCAAAATCGGACGTTGCTCGTGTGTATTTTGTTGAAAATGATAGATTAGTTTTATCTAGCTTTAATGAGTCACAATAAGGAATAGTTTGTACCCATCTGCAATGCCAGTTTACCAGGTTATGGGACCAAATAGGTCATAGGTCAACATACTCAATTGGTGTTGACCTTCTTTGACCCTTATATCCGTAAGTAAGCATTGAACATAATACAAAACTTTACCTTTTATGAGTCCTCCAACCTCAGGCAATAACTGCAAAGGAGTTACAACTATAATCAGATTAAACTTTTAATGTTGACCCCTGTACAAATTGGAAATTGACCTTTTTTTCCATTTTAGCCACATTTTACTTATACTCCAAAGCCAATGGTACCGGTAGGTGGTACAAACTATGCATTTTTGGAAAATCCTTATGATTAGATGGACATTATAGCATACATTACAAAATTGATTCGGGCATTCATTTTAAAGTGTTGACCCCTGTGTAAACTTAAAAGTTGACCATAGTGAAAAGTGAAAAGAAGTGATACCACAATTTGAGAGTTACTACATACCTAGCATTGATCACAGTGTAGAGGTTCCATACTAACTAGCAAAGGTGTCAAACCTTTTCTTAGTGGAGGTGGTAAAAACGAACTCTCTAAATAAGGCCCCTATGATATCTGCTCCTCCTCTATATGGACAGCAAAATATGAATATACAACCATTTTTAAAATAAAATCAATAAAATCTATGAACAATACAAAGTACAACTTGCTGCAAATTTCTGCATAAACTTTATAGCGCCTGCGTGCATGATATAGGCCAGCCCGCTAAACGTAAAATTATCTTCTGGTGATTGATACTTGAAACTGGGCACAATAACTTGGAAATACCCAAGCTATTTATAGTACTTAGCTCATCGTGGCCGTGATCTCTAAGCATAAACAACAACTGGCTAGCTGATCTCAAAATAGCACTGGGGAATTCCACTTCTCTTCCATACCTAAACTAAGTACTTTTTCCCTGTTGAGAAAACGTCCAGAAATAACTTGGGGAAAAAGTCACAAATGGCAAATAACTTTAAACCTATCATTATAATTCAGCACAGTAACCATCCTAAATCAGTGTATAATACTCATATGAAAATAGCTTCATCCAGGCCTGACTCCATTAGACTAAAATGTACTTAATGAACAGAAGACTACCAATTCTGCTAGGATGTGTATGTTTTATTTTAATTCAGCATGGGTCAGAGAAATTTTTGTTCACTCTATCTAGAGTGGGTACATCAGTATCATGTTCCTCAACTTTCCTCCCCCCTCTCCGAAATAATGAACATTTCCCTAAGAAGTGGACATTGCCGTGTTGATCAGGAGTACACTCTACCAACATCCACCATTGCAGTTTCCAACGCATGCTAAAACGCAATCATCCATGCTTTGATGATACAAAAACGTCATATGTTTTGCCAAATTGAGGGTGGTTTGGAAAGTCTCTCATCTCTGATCATCATTGTGAACTGCGCATGACAGCACATCATTTTTATGCGAATGCGGAACGTTTCGCGTCTAGAAGATTTTGGCCCAAATTATGCCCCAGGACCACAATGTCCAGGACCATATGGTCCTTGGAGCATATATCTGGAGAAATAATTCTAAGTCAAATTTGAATGGCCATGCCTCCAGGAAGTAATATGCAAATATGCTACTGAAGCAGTATTACTTAGAATATTTCTCCACTGCTCCGAGCATATTGGCCATATGCTCCTGACCATTTGTGTATTAAATATGCTCCAGGAGCAGATTCTGTATTCAAATATGCTCCTGGAGCATTTGACATAGAATATTTCTCAGGATTATTTATGCTCCAGAGCATAATCAAATAGGTTCCTGGAGCATATTTGACTTATATTTTTTTCCAAAATATTTAATGCTCCAACCATAGGTGCCGGACCATATGGTCCTGGGCAATAATTTATGGCCGAACATCTCATAGAACGCAACGGTCTCAGTAACTATGTTTACCAAATTGAGGTTGTTTTCCCCGCGGGTTTTTCCCCAGTTCATCTTCACTGATCAGCACTCGTAAATTAACACAAGACATACGAGTGTATATATAAGCTGAACTTCTTGAAATTAACTGGTCCTTTTCAATCGCGTTGCCGAACTGAGGAGGTAGTGCTGTTCGCATTTAGGTATATAGATATTTAAGGTACACATGTGTGTATATTTATTAGGCGTTTTAATATTTTTTTAATTTCAAATATAAGTTAGAATGTAATACGCATAAGTTGTTTGTAAAGATGTCCCACATTATTACAATTAAAGGTGCTTGTTCCGATTTATGTGTATTATGTTCTCTACTTGATATGAGAGCCTGGCACTTGCACATACACCCCATCAAGTACCGTGGGAAACAAACTTGCGGTTTTGATGGTAGACGCAATAATGCATGTTGCAAAGCCCTATTCAATACTGTGCTAATAAAAGTGGTTAACCACTAAAACGGTGGTTTTTTGTTGATATCTTGGGAATGAAATGGATTTGAGGGCTCAAATTTCAGGACGACAATGAGAAAAATACGGCCTTTCATCTGATATCAAAATCGATACTACTTCCGGGTAAATCAGGGGGGTCCCAAAGACGATCGGAACACGCACCTTCAATGACCATAATTTTAATATTATTCCGTGGTAAATATGTGATTATAGTGTATGTTATATAAATTATCATTATCAGAGATCAGTGCATTCGTCTTCAATTTTGAAGGACCAGAAAATATTTCTGAATTTTCGCGAATTTTCAATTTAGGGCACTGTTTTAAATTATTTTCCCCCAATATGGCATCACCCAGAATTTTTTTTAAACCTTACAAATAGCTTAGGGCAAATTTAGAATATAATATTTGTTGCTACATTTATATTCTGATCACAGGATTTTTTCAATATTCCAAAATAATGACAAAGAAGTATTTTCCAAGTTCACCATCTTGCATAATGTGTGAATTTCCATGATGCTAAATATAAGAAGACATTTCATGAGTGGGATTCCCCTTGAAACATAAAATTACCTTTCAGGTGTAACATTTACAAAATAAAAACATGAATGACAGTAGTGTGGGAGGATGTTGATTTTTTGCTCTTGGCTTCAGTAAATGCCATGCATGATAGCCAACGTTCTATAAACCGTTCCATCACGCAAAATGATGTTTACTTAAGTGTGTTCGATCGTTTGGGACCCCCTGATTACCCGGAAAGTAGTAGTATCGATTTTGATATCAGATGACAGGCCGTATTTTTCTCATTGTCGTCCTGAAATTTGAGCCCTCGAATCATTTCCATTCCCAAGATCTAAACAAAAAAAAACAAAAAAAACACCGTTTTTAGTGGTTAACCATGTATTAGAACAGTATTGAATAGCGGCTTTGCAACACGCATTATTGCGTCTACATCAAAACCGCAAGTTTGTTTTCCCACGTACTGGATGGGGTGTATGTGCAAGTGCCAGGCTCTCATATCAAGTAGCGATAAAACAATTTGTTAAAACAACATAAATCGGAACAGCACCTTTAAATGCAATACTGTGGGCTTGGCCCAAGCTTAAAAAAGTAGTTCAGGTTAATGCCGGGAGGGGGGGGGGGCTGAGGGGGGGGGGTCCTATAGGGAACAAACTCAGATAACCACTTTACCATGGGAAGTTTCATAACGAAAACTAACACAAGTAATTTGGGGGTCACGTAAGAATCACATATCGATAATAAAAGTGAAATCCGCTCTTTGACCTATGATCAATTGAAATTGTCACTCTCTGGAACTAAAGTGGTTCGATTTTCATCCTTAGAAACTCCGATATAAGATTTTGAACAAAAGAATGATTATATCTACTCAAGAAATAACCAAGTAAGATAATTATCGCACAATATATAGCGAAATTTATACCATTTTGTATTTTTCTAAGATCGTTGAAATTCACCGTGGTCTTTCCCACATTATTGAGAGCACGACTTATGACATAATTAAATGTGATGCAATGATGCTATTAGCATATTGGTACATTATGTTAGGCACAATTAGTTTTTTAAAAAATCTAGGTAATAATACAGTGGCCGCGCACGGGGGGGAGGGGGGAGCACGGGGGCTTTCCCCCTATCCCCAATTTTTTTTCTTGCCCCTAGTTTGCCCCCCCCTCATACCCACCCGGCCGAAAGAAAAATGAGGGATTTTTGGCCAAAAGTCGGGATTTGGGCCAAAAATCACCAAATTTTGGGGGAAATCAGCGATTTTTGGGCCAAAATTGGTTAAAAATCTCCAAATATTTTACACTTCCCCCAGGGGGCAGATTCACTTTGCCCCCCACCCACAAAATTTCACTTTGCCCCCCCCCGGTTGCCACAACCCACCCCCCCAGAAAAAGAGGTCTGGCGCCCGCAATGGCCTACTCACTATGGTTTAGCTTTCGTCATCGTGGGATGATGACTTGATCACAACTGATCGGGTTCAACTGGTTTTCACGCGGAGTTTGACGGGTACTCTCCAATTTTTTTTTTTCCCTCGGGTGCGATGTTCTAAGCAGTGAATCATGGGAATGAGGAGTACCGTCAACTTCCGCGGGAAAAGCAATGTGAACCCGATGGTTGTGATCAAGTCATCATCCCACGATGACGAAAGCTAACATATTGGTCTTAGTGGGGGGGGGGGGGGGCTGGATTTGCCTACTAAAATTTACCAATATGAATAGAAACAACCTACTGATAAGTATTCCATGAAGTAGTCGGCTGTATGTAACCGGTGTTTACAGCAAGTACACTGCCCTTCATAGCGCAACAATACAACTCTTGCGAAGAGTTTCTGCTTTGGTTTAACAATACTACAATTGGCATATCTTGACATGTTATTAAAAAACCTTATAATAAGACATTGCCTTTCAACATCCAATAACACACAAGATCTATTTCATGCCTCAATAAAATGGATTGGTAAAAGTGCTTTTTCTGCCATTGGGATGACTTTGTTTTCCTGAAAAAGAAATGCTGTTATTATTAATGCATACTTTGAGAAATTTCTGGGTAAAATCAAGGACAAAGATATTCACTCTCTTTTGTGCTAAAATATCCTATTAATTTCATGTAACAAAATTTAAAAGTCCCATTTACCGACCTTAAAATATCCTGGACCGAAACGCTTCCCAGATTCCTTATCAGTAACCAAAATGGCCCTTCCTACCCTTCTTCTTCTTAAGAAGAAGGGAGGAACAAGAAGTGAATAAATAGAAGCGAAGGTAGATGTAGAATAAGTAAGGGGATAGGTGAGGGCAAGGGGGAAAAAGCAATCATCTCGTTTTATGAAACAAGGTGATATTTACCATGGTACTGACAGAGAGAGCCAATTATCCTTTTTCAGTATTAAAGCAATTATCAGAGAGGGGGGCCGGCCAAGATACGAGCGTCGTTTTTTTTTTTGCCGTTCCCATAGGTTAGCACGTCATCACGAAAACTTGACAACTATTGCAAGTCGAAATTGTTTCATACAATATTTTTTTTTTTTCCACTCAAAATCCGTGGAGTTGAAGAATCACACCCATGTAAGTATTTTTTTTGTATGAATAACGGTAACAAACGGGCATCCATTTTGAACGAGGCGCGCTTGACCTCATGTTCAATCGGCAGGGTCAACCGCTATTTATAGCTGCGGACCATGTACCATGCCCGGTACCAGGTAGCCCCGGGTAGCCCATGCCCACCGTGGAATGATTCGTTTACCTCATGTAGCAATCCTCTCCTGTCCGGTCTTTAAAAACGATTTGGATGATATTTTGCAGCATCAATATCACCACCCCGACTAAAGCAGGCAATTTAGGTCGGTCGCGACTCCGTACGGGAAGTCCCACTCGCCACTCACTGATCTATTATAAACGCGCACAGTGACTTCACTGTTTCAGGCCCGTCCAATGATCGTTCGCGTCAGTTTTGCGCTATGATGAAGCTTGGGGGGCCGCCACCGCCTGGCAATATTAGCACATTTTTGAGAGCGCCCCCAATTTTCAAAATTTGTATTTTTGCGCGCTATGTTGGAAATTGTTAGAAAACGATACTGCGAACGAGAATGCTCAGAATGCCTTATTTATCATAAATTAGCTATTTTTGTCATTGGAATTGGGATCCTAGATTGTTAACACAAAAATTGATTTGAAAAATTGTAACCAGAGTTCCTGCTACACATTAGTACTCCTAGTCAAAGTTTGTTTTTAAAACAGATGCTGCTTCCAAGATTAAAGTAGTGCGAAAATATTTTAATGTGGATTGTCATGATTCCTAATATGGCGGGTTAAAGGAACTTCCCAATGATAACTTGCCGATTTGCTCCAAGAAAAAATAACAGCACAGAAACGTCCACAAAAGGCTGCAATGTCGCTATTGACCACTTTACGGGGTTTGTCATGGTCTATCTAAATGTTTAGGGCGAAAATCAGTGTGGCTGTATGGACCGAAAATGAGATACAGTCAAGAAAAGATGGAGCAGGGTCATGCACCGTTGGACTCGGGAAATTTAAATCAAGAAGAGTTCACGTGTTCAATTGAAAATAACTTTTTAGTCGCACCGTGACATTGTCTGTTGTCATGCAATGTGAAACACGTAATTAGACATAATTTACGTAACAGCAGCACGTGATTGATCATTCGAATTGCACTTCGTGTGTCTCCGAATTCCTCGAATTTCGAAGACACATTCTTCATTGAATTATCTTATTTTCCGGTCCACACAACTATGATTTTCTCCAATAAACATTTAAAGTAAACCTAGTGAATCCGTACAATTCATTAAGCGGCTGTTTTGAAACCATATCTTCGTGATTCTGTGTACTGTGTATTCCTTCTGGAGTGGAATCGGCAAGTTATAGTTGCTGGTCCTTTAATCTGCCATATTAGGGAACATAACAATCAATTAAAAGTGTTTTTCACATCTTGGGTTGGTTCTGAGGAATCGCATCTGTATGAAAACACAATTGAAATTTAAGACGATGGTGTGGTCAAAATCCATGGTATAATTAAATATTGGTGTTATGAAATTTATTTTCTGGCATGTTGCATACTTTGGCAGTGTGTGGACTTAACGGCAAGATGCTGAAATGCTAGTTGTCCGTCCATGGATGATATGTGCCACATCAAGAAATGACCTCGAACTTGACTTTCAGAACCAATTAACAAACAACTAATAGTATGAGCCGTTAGTACGTAACATGCGCTATTTCCCGGCTATTTCATATTGGAAGGCCGTTCTCAGCAGGCGTTGAATATTATCCGGATCCGATTATTAATTATCTAGTTACAACATCCTTCGTTTGCGAACATAGACATGTAGAAGCTTCAACCATTCACATGTATAGTTTACTAGCAGTTGTACCATGCAACCGTGTAGTTAACAAATCTCATTTTTGTATATTTTGGGGGCAGCTCTCAAAAAAACTTGTGTAATAAAGTGTCTTTTCGTGAGAAATTCTTCAATTCTATCTTGCATTACCAAAATTAGCTATATTATTCAGGTACATATTCATAACTTTCAAAGGTATGGCTTCATCAAAACCAGCTCATTTTCCACCGGAAGATTTGACTCGCTTGTGGATTGTAAAAAGTTACTATCATCGAACAAAGTTTGTTCTTGTCTGCATACGTTCTGCTTCGAGTGTCTGCGAAAGTGGAGGAGTAAATATAGTGAACAATTCGTGTCCCATCTTGGACTTGTAAAAAAAAACCACACTTGTGCCTCAGACGGATAGATGCCCTCCTGGAAAAATTATTCGTTCATCTCTATTAAAAGAGGTAGGTTAACTAGAGGAATTTTTTTCAATATGTCTGATCCTCCAATAGATGTTGTGGTGGGTCGTGGTGTCGGCTGGTGTGTGTGGCACGACCTCTACACATGGAGTAGCGGGGCTGCGCATCGTTGAAGAGCCGCAGATTGAAACCACAGAAAGGAAGTGTATTTTCGCCCTGCACAAGTTGGCTCAAGTATCCCTATTGTCCAAGTAAAGGAATTGGTATAAAAATTAGAACATCTGTGTGGAATATGTGCACCAGCAGGTGTATGCATTGTGTTCCCGCCATATGATAAGGTCGAAAAGCAACTTCCTGTGTTTCAATCGGCGACTCAGCCCCGCTACCATGGTAGAGGTCAGTGGTTGTGGTGTGTTCGTGGTGTAGTGGTGGTGTATCTTATTCGTACAGAGCAGAAAACATTTTCAGGAACGAATAGCTTAAACAATGTGACGATTAAAAGATATTTTCACAAACATTGAAAAATATGTTATGAATGTTTGAGATTAACGCTTTGCAACAAACCGTTTGTTTGCGGTGGGCCGTATTGAGCCAGGCATTTAAACTTCAAGGAAGGTTCAGCCCAGCAACAAACGCCATTTTCGTCAAAGATATCAGCGGTTTCGTTCATCCCGAACTGTGACCCCATTTAAATTGGACTGAGAAGCCATCTGATTTGCCCTAATTCAAAATGGCCGCCAAATTCGAAAAGGCCACTAAATGTACATAATGTATACGGACGTTTTTACTTTGATTTGTTCTGTACTCTGAACCTTGCTGTCTCCAGGGCACCCAATTCGGCGTCACTCCAGGACGCGGTTAAAATCTAATTTGTATGCCAAATGTGGAGTGCTTTCTGTTGTTGTTTTTTTTTCTGTTAGGCCAATAGGTTTTTCGATGATTTTGGCTTCTTGGGACTGCCGAGGATCGTCCTTAAATTAAGAGGGAACCAAATACTCCAAAATTATCTCAGTAACATTTAAAATATGCTATAGTTTTCGTTGTTAGATTTCTCGGTGGTTCATTCGTTTAAAACATTTGTGCTTTTGGAAGTAGATAGGTATGGCCCAGAATATTAGTTGAAGATGCCAAAATGGTCCACCAAACTAAAAAAATGGCGGAAATTTGACACAAAAGGTAATAAAACGTGATACTTTGTATCCATATGGGGGCTTACAAAAGGCTTACATTGTGATCTACAATACTCATATCAACTTTAACATAATTTGATATGAAATTGCTCTCAAAATGGTCAATAATTCATGCCACCCTCATGATTATCCCTTGATCTCAACTGTTTAGAAATAAATATAATGGACAAGTCCCTGAGGCCTGCGGCAGAAAACACATCAATTACTTGTCTGAACTCAAGGGCTAAACATATGATTTGCCTAAGGCTCAGTCACATGCCGAATTGTTGCTAGACAACCTCTTCCATACTGCTCCAGACTGGTGCCCATTGGCCATTTTTCGAAAATTTTTAAGTATTTTTTTTTTTTTCATGTGTAGTTTTTGGCAAGGTCTGGGCTGGCTTCGGCCGTCTTGCATGTCGGGGAGCGCGTGGTGATATAAACCCCCACCCACCCACGATTTTGGTTTCTTGCAGCTAAAAAATCGTGGCGGTGGTTTTGAATCGGGAAGGTCGGCATGAAAACACATGAGGCGGTTTGGAAGCGTGTAGCCGATTAGTTGGCCGCGTCATCATGAGTGGTTTGTGGTGCTTTGGAAAGTGGTCGGCAATGATTCTGTTCCAAGCGGTAGAGAAGATGCAAGCCATTAGACTGTTAAATCCGCGATTACCCTCGGCGACCACAGAAAGTCAGTCGCCGACTTGCAATCTTGACAGCAACATGTCCCAACGTTAGGTATAGTCACACAGAAGAGGCAGCTCCCGACCCAACCACTTCCCGCCTACACAGAACCCGGATTTTTTTCAAAATCGTCGGCTACAGTCTTCTTCAAACTGCAAATTTGAATTTTTTATCCCGACCAGGATGATTAGTCGGCGAGTATCCCCGTCGTCAACGAGGCCAGGGATGCTTGAAACCCGAGCAGTAGGCGACAGCCAATCAATAGAAATCAACAAGACCAGCATGTTTAATTGGCGACGCCACTTGTTCAGTCCCTCCGATTAGTCGCCGACCTTGAAATGACCGGCACAAGTTGTGACATGTCGCTGTCAAGATTGCTCGTCGATTGGTCGCAAGAGTTGTTGACGCCAAGAAAAGTCCCGTCACATGAAGACAACCCCGCCGCGACCCACCGATCTCCCAACTACACAAGACCACTACATTCTTTCCAAATCGACTGCAATCGTGGCTGCCGTCTTGTTCACATTACAAAAGACAAGAGATGCTCAATCGCCGAGCGGTAGGCGATCAAGCTATCACTTGTTCGTTCTCAATCAGTCGCAGACCTTAACACGACAGCACAAGTTAAGACTGCAAGTCGGCGACTTATCTTCTGTATTCGCCGAGTTTATTCGCCCCGATTCAACTATCCAGTTGGCTTGCATTTTCCTCTCCCGCTTGGAGCAGACTCATGTCTACTCCACTTTCCAAACTGCAACACACCCACTCATGATGCCACCAACGCTCATCGCTACCGCTTCCAAACCGCTCATGTGTTCAAGCCGACCTTCCGATTCCAAAACCCGCCACCTATTTTTTAAGCTGCGTGCTCACGAACCACACAAGACTTGCAGAAGACTGTACCCGTACAGCCCAGACTTGGCAACTACACCTGAAAAAGGAAATTACTCACGATTTCCGAAAAATAGAACCAAATCGGCACCATTATTGAGCAGTCTGGAAGCGGTTGTCTAAGCAAATAATGTAGGCCAGTCAAAATAGAATGATGCTTGCCTTAACCCAACACGATTTTGCACAGAATAAATTCCAACAGAATTGGATTGAGAATACCTTTAAAAAACAACATATCAAAGTCTACTAACATCAAGGGCGTGGAACTATATTTTTAAGGGTGTAAGGTTTCTACAGGGGACAAAATATGAAAAGTATCAAACGAGTCGAAAACTAATGCCAACGTGTTCGTTACATTTCGCAGGATTAAAAAACGGTATAGTATTGCCATAGCTGCAGGTTGTAGTTCAATCTTATGAGTCCAAAAATAAGGTTCAAGGGTCACAATGGGGTAATTTTCAGATAATAATCCGTTCGTTATAAAAAATGGTGTCAATTGTTCGTCCTAATGGTACAGAACCCGAAATATACGGGTTGCACCATCTACAGGTACTAACATTCGTTGTGCATCATTGTAACGCAAAATGTGACTGGGGCTACAGGGTCTATGGGAGGTCACTATCATAGCTCGTAATTCCTATATAGAAAGTTCAAACAAAGAATCTATTAACATTTACTTATCTAGTGTGGACAATTTAAACAGTTTACAACCATCCGATCAAAGCGGACCATTCTAGAATTTAACCCCGGATGACCTTGAACTGTTATGAAGCTATTGTACTAAAACTCCTAACGCGTAGAAGGGCAAACTATACCTTTTTTTAACCTTTAGGAGTAAGCCCAGAACTTGGTACAATCATTTAAAATCAATTCGAACAATTCTAATTTTTTACCCCCTGTACAAACGTGCCCCCTTATTTCTACCTGTTCCACTAGGTTGATTTTGTAGGCACTTTTAAATAATATTATTTTTGGACTATTTCAGGAGTATATTAACACCAAAATTGTTTCTGTTGCAATTTGTGTGGGTCAAATCATCAATTATTGGACTAATGGGTAAAGACTACAGACGACTGCACAGAACAGGCCCGGACCTTGCCAGAACTACACATGAAAAAAGAAAAACTGCTCCACGATTTTCAAAATTGGCCAATCGGCAACAGTCTGGGAGCATTCTGGAGTGGTTTTTCTAGCAAAAATCGCTGTGTGCCTGAGCCTTTTTGCTGTTAAGCTGCATGCTGATCGCTGACTGATAAGTGGCGTCGCCGATTAAAATGCTTGATCTTGTTGATTTTATGATGCTGTTGCCTACTGGCGGGAAAATCGGAGATGACAACACATTTGTAATTTTGGCAAGTTGAACAAAGTCTATAGGCCGATTTTGAAA
>JAMKCH010012011.1:0-41567 GCA_023653785.1 Ophioderma brevispina | reverse complement strand
TTCCTTGTTTTATCATTGATTACTTTATTTAAGTAAGGGCCACCACTCCTTATAAGCCCCATAGGGTTGTCCAGTGGTGGTCCTAGCATATTTACATCTCATTTGTCATATTTATTATATCCTTATATAAGTTCCATTTTTCAATATCCGTGTTCTGTTTTTTATATATTCCTGTACATGTATATATGCTGAATAAAATTGAAGAACTTGAAGAACTTAGATATGCAGTTGACATTCCGCAACAATAATACATTATTTTATAATGAATTCCGATATTTTGGACCTCAAAGAAGGACATTTTCCAGAGTGTTTTCGACCAGCTATTGAGGTCACAGCGATTTTAATGCCTTCTCTTGTACAAGAAAATAACGCATGTTGGCGTGACCTCCTGATTGCCTGTAGTAGATAAGAGGACCTACAACGAGAAAGCCACAAATTACCTAAACTAATTATCCATTCATCTCGACAAAAGCCAGGCACTCGATGTCTTTTGTTGTGCGTACACCGCGACGGCCTGTGATGCTATCTCTTTGCCGCGATCGATGCAAGTAACAGCGGTGTCCACAAAACTTTGTAGTTTCACCGGATGTTGTGACCCCGTGCTGTAGGGGTTTTTGGAACACGCGTAGTACACTCAGTTTCCATGGTTTTATTGAAAGTTGTTGCCACCAAATAGAGGAGACATTCCTTCAGAAAATGCCGAAAACCGCATCAAAATCCGTTCTTTCTTTGTAAAGCTACTACTTCAGAAAATAAGGCTTGCATTTTGGGTGATATAAGGACCCGTAATGTTAAACATCTTGTGAAAATGATTTGAAAATGTTCCGACCACTTCTGACTCTTCAGATTTGGTCGTTTGAAAGTTAAGTGTACCTTGTGACAAAATGTAATGTCTGGATTTGAGGCCAAACGTGCCTCTTCATGTAATTTCAGTTCAAAACCCAACAAATTATAGTAGTTTTTACTTCCGGTTAATAATAAGAAGAAGTCGGTTAAAGAATTAAGAATTGGTTTTATGAAATTTCAGTGTACCTTGCACAAACAAACCTACTCTATTGAAGCTGTATAGAAGTTTAATATAAATCGATTCTAGTCACCGACGACACTTCGCGCCCGTGTAGTACATTCAGGTTATTTATGCAAATAACTCGGCTATTTTATATAATCGATCAAGCCACGGCTGACTGACATAAGTTTAAATGAACCGCGTTGCAGTATACACACAACCGAATGCAGTAAATCTGTGTGTGTATATTGTACGGGTCATGCAAAACATGCTTGACCGCGCCGCAACTGACCCTTCTTAGTCAAAACACAGTTCCGCGCATATAATTATGACAGCAATCAATACTCCCATTGCATTCCCAATTCAAACTTGGTTCCACTGCCGGAAAATAGCCATGCATATTTGCAATGTCAGCGTAGTAAACGTTCATGTAACCCTGCATAGATGAGACAGTGTGTTCAGAATTGACCACGTGACACCGACACAAATAGTACATTTCACTAGTCACATTATATCGCGTATAATATACGATTATTTAGGAGTACCTTTTCAACCCTTAATTTCTGAGATTGACTCATGGCGCAACTTTACTAACACCAACATCACCAACGGAAAGTCTGATTTGAATTCTGTTTTCAGCTTCCAATAGCCGAGACCATCCCGGAGTTTCCCATTATCATTGCGCATATAATTTTGACCACCTAAGGTCTAAGAAGTCTCTCGAACGTCATGAACACACATTGCAGAATTTCCGAAATCTCCCCAAGCTGTATCACAAATATGACGTCACCATTCAGTAATGAGAGTAATGAGCGGCGCTCTTCATTTGTAATTGTTACGAAGAAGTTTTTTCGTGCCTTGTAGCAAAATCTAATGTCTGAATTTGTGCCCAAGTGTGCCCTTCATGTAATTTTAGCTCAAACACACACCAAATTGTAGTAGCTTTAATTTTCGGTTAGGTTAAATTTGTGGTTGCTGTGGCTATCTGGTAGCCGATGCGTGTTTGGTATCATTAGGGTTGGGCATAAATGGATATTTTTTTCTAATTTCTTTCAAAACGAGTGGATTCTTAGGCCATTTTGGTTGCTAAAAACAAATCAGGAAAGCTTTTTGGCCTAAGATGAATTTTTAGGTCGGTAAAATGACTTAAATTTTGTACATGAAATCAATAGGATATTTTCCTATTTCAGAAAAACCAAAAAAAATTTTTTTTTTTTTTTTTTTTAAGCAATATACCTATGCTTATGTGCTAGTAATATAAATGTCAATGGTTTGTTTGTGTCAGATTTTGGCAAGTGAATAATTTAACCACCAAATCCCATTGACTTCATGTACAAAACTTAAAAGTCATTTTACCAACCTAAAAATTCATCTTAGGCGAAAAAGCTTCCCGGATTTGTTTTCAGCAACCAAAATGGCCTAAGAATGCACTCGTTTTGAAAAAAAGATCGTCACTTGCCCACCCCTAGTATCATGAGTGATGGTTAATATGAGATTCTGGCCCGAAATCTTGCTCCAGGAGCATATTTTCAACTCGTCTCATTGTGGCGCTATTCATGACAATGTGTGCGCTTTATTCTGTTAAAGTAAATATTTCAGTTTTACAACAGAACGACTTTCTGTCGGCTTGGATTGCGTGGCGTGCGTTTGCAATCGAAGGTCGTGGGATCAATTCCCATTTTTGGCACAAAATTTATTTTATTATTATTTTATTTTAGATTTAGAGATTGCAATGAAAACAATTCGGAGTTGGTGAGGAAAGTAGAAAATAGTCTATATCTGCCTTATGAAATAATTTAACTAGTTATTGTCCTGGACCATGATTTCGGGCAAGAATCTCACATGTGCTGAGTGATGGCTTGGCAGCTCTCCTGCTGAGAGGGTGATTATCGCAGTACCTTAAGCCGGTAAATGGGATCATGGTGGGATTTGATAACAAAGGGCGGCAACGTGATAGGGTTTTTGAAGCTAGTGTGTTGTGGGTCCTCTTATCTCCTATATCCATGCTCATAGCGAATTACAATATTACGTGGCCTAATCCTCGTCAAGGTTAAGCGGTTCAACCGGTCTGACGTTCCTGACACTTTATCCGTTCTTTAATTGACCCCAAACAAAGGAATCGATAACGTATCTCAGACTCTACGACAATCTATTTAATTGAATGTTATGAAGCCTTTACATTTTCTATACAACAAAGTTCATGTAAAATGGGATAAAACATCTTATTTTGTTGAACAACGTTGTGCATTTCACTTTTAATGCGGCATTTTAGTTTTGATCTCACACATCTCCTCCAAATGAATTCGTACATCATGGACCTAGTAGCCTAGGAGAGTCAACACGCGAGAACAACAATTACCTAATTCATTACCCATTATCTCGACAAAATCTAGGCACCGCTGTTATACATGTGCTAGACCGCGACCGTCGGTGATTAATATCTCTTTTCCTTGATCGATGCAGGTACCACGGTCTTTACTAAGAACAGCCGTCCACAAAACTTTGGCACTGCACCGGACTTTCTGAACCACCCCGGACAGTAGGGTTTTTTGGAAAGTGCATAGTACACTCAGTTTCCATGTGTTTTTGCACTGTTGGTTGTCACCAAAATAGAGGAGATATTATTCAGAAAATACCGAAAACCCCATTAAAACCTTCCATTCCTTTGGGGTGGAGCTACGACTCTAGAAAATAATTTGCCATTTTGGGTGATTTTGTGACCCGTAATTGTAAAAATCTTTGGAAAATAAAATTTGAAAATGTTCCGATCATTTCCGACTCCTGAGAAACGGTGTTTGAAAGTTCAATTACCTTGTAACAAAGTAAAACTTCTGCACTGTTTCCCAAGCGTGCCCATACGGTAATTCTACTCGAAAACCCACCCAATTGTAATATTTTGGTACTTTCCGGTTATGTTGAATTTGTTTACTCGTTGTGCTGTTTTATAAATAGCCGACACCATGTCGAACTGATTCAATGTCAGTTTCAGCTAAATATGAGTGTGATAAGTCCATACGTTATCCCTATTAAATTTATCAATGATAAATTAATTAACCCTCGTCTCCGAAGGGGGGGGGGCGTTACCGCTCTCTTCTATTCTTTTCTCCCTACTAAAACCCCATTTCCGGTGTCAAATGAGTTACGGTAATGTTAATTGCCAATTTGGGACATTTTATGATCCGCTTCATGCCCCCCCATCACAAGAAAAAAAAAAAACAAACTATACCGGAGTATATGAAAGGTAATGGTGATGGATCGGGTGTGGCAATCACCCCCCCCCCCCCTTTCGGAAGGGCAATCCCAACACGCCTGTACGATGCGGAATATCACAGACATTTGATTGTTAGTTGCAATAATAGCGATCCTCCTCTTTCCTTTGATACCACAATGAGCACCAATATACTAACATTCTGTCATAATGACGTCATAATGTCCTCTA
This sequence comes from Ophioderma brevispina, assembly GCA_023653785.1. Taxonomy (NCBI): domain Eukaryota; kingdom Metazoa; phylum Echinodermata; class Ophiuroidea; order Amphilepidida; family Ophiodermatidae; genus Ophioderma; species Ophioderma brevispina. Next base: position 37,122 of record JAMKCH010012011.1, on the reverse strand, counting down.
CATGATGGGAAATGTTTTAAGTGTTACATATTATTTTTAGCTAGTCAATTTGGCAAAATATCAATGTTTCTCCATCTGCATATAATTGTGCATTGCTTTTATTATCTTATACGTCATAGTGACGTCGTCATTGGTTTCTACATATTTTGATACCAATGGAAAGAATAAACTCTAAAGCTATATGTAAGTAATCAAATTTTTAGGAATTGGATGTTAATTAATAAAATTCAGGGGTGGGTATCCCCTTCCGGTGTGTTGGTTACAAAAATTGCTCAGGTAATACAATGGTTAAAAGGCAATAGTTAAATGATGAAATGCATGCTATTGGGACGTTTTTCCATTAAATTTTAGAACACATTTTTCCTGATTTCCAATTTCCCTCATTGTCCATCAGCAATTTAACCTAAGGCAATTTTTGCGCGGGCTGAACGTTCCCATATGCCCGGAGAGGATGGTCAGTCACCCCTCTGCTGAGAAGGTGATTATCGCATTACCTTAAGGCGGTAAATTGGATCATGTGGGGATTTAATAACAACAAGCGGCAACGTGATAGAGTCCTTGAAACTAGTGTGTTGTGGGTCCTCCTATTACTAGGTCCATGGTAACATGGAAGAAAGAGATAGCAGGAAGCACAACGACGTGTCACATCCGATCTTAATCTGTTTCTCCATTTCACCGCACAAAAGGAACGGATTCAACAGCGACCCTTTAATCATATCTCCCGCAATCGATGATCGGCTAGCAATCACCAAAATGACTGAAAATTGTTTTCAGAACACGTAAAAGTTAAAAGTATATTGCATTTCAACATGTTCCGGCTGTCTACGGTCTGTATTTGTTTGTTGTTTTCGTTATATAAGAAGTTAATGTAATCGTTAATGAATTCAGCTTTGACTGCCCAAAGCTGCTCAGTTTGAAAAATAAAGATGAAAGTTTGACTAAAATTTTGAAGTGGACCGGAGGGGGTTCTGGATGTCGTTGGACACACTCATGCTTGCTTCCAGGGGTTCCAAAAGTGATCTCAAACGGGACCAAATTTGAGTTAAAATATGCCCGGCCCCTAATTGGACCAGATTTGGTGAAATTATACTAGTTTTCAGTGAAAATATACACCTAACAACGGTATATAACATCTTTACTGTGCTTTTTTAAATATATTTTCCACTAGTATTATCCCACTTATATACTCTCTTTTGAAATTACACTTATAATGTATTATAAACATCTTTACTTGTATGCAAAATATTTTTGATTAATATTGTAACAATTAATTTTTCACTGTAATGCATTATTTATCATATTGTTTTTGCTGTAGGCCTATTCTATGATGAGTAAATAAAAATTGATTGAAGATTGAAGGTAATTTGCGGGACCTGTTCTCAATACATGAAACAATGATACACATGTACAATGATACACATTAAAATAGCCAATATACAAGAAAAATGACACTTGTACTACTACAAGAAAAAATACACACTTAGGGTTATTTTGCTGATATGTTTAGGTTAATTGTTTCCTATTTGAATCATTGAACCAGTCACAATCACAATTGAATTTGTACCCCCAGCGGGACTAGAACTTGATTAATTTGAATTTGATACCCCCTCGCGGTAGTCCCGCATTTGCAGCTAGTCTCTCTCTTTTTTCGGAACGAGCATGGGTTCCCGAGCAAAATCCAAGAACCCCCGGGCGTGTTGTTCGGTTTCCATGGATGCGGCCATATGTTTGAGTATTTACTTTGCAGCTTTCATCGCGTGCTGATTCGCTGATTCTCGATGGCCCGGAATCTTTACGCAATGAAGAAACAACCACGAACTGAGAATTTTCTCGAGCCAGAAAATCTGAATAGGATTATACTCGGAAGGGCCACTTGAGAGAATATGAATAACAATTGCCATTATGGGGAAGCAGATAGATCGTTCAAAACTCAAGTGGGTTCGTTGGGGTTCCTTCTTATCTCTTCTTCCATGATGGTACCTATATCTTTCTTCCATGATGGTACCATCGACAATATGCCATATACCGATTCGCGCTTGATATAGGGCTGGGGAGGAAGGGAAAGTTTGGGGTCATTATCTAGTAGTGAAATAGGGACGAGCAAGCATTTTGTATCATCCCAAGAGTCGGCTTCGTGCTAACATAATAGAAAGAGACTGGAAATGAAAAAAAAACGCCAAGGAAAAATAAACTGAATTTTGTTTACTGTACTTCTGAATGAACTTTTGTACAGTTGTAATACAATCGATTTATAGATCATTCATATCATTCACTGGTAATTAAAAGCGGTGTTTGTTTTAGGAATTGAATATTCGTTCACAACTTAACTCTATCCTAGTGGTGGAGCCATATTAAAAAAAAACATTAGGACCCTCTACTGAGCTCTACACACGGTACACATGTTTATAATGTATGGTCTTTCTACACTGTTCATAAATGTATACACTGACAAAGTAAATCGCCGAAGTCTTTAGAATGAAGAAGTTTAACCTAGGCGATGTTAATTACAAAGTTGTGTTACGTTTTTATGTGTTTAGGCCAAGGTTTTCATTTTCCAATATTTTATCCAAAGTGCTTCAACTATTAACGAATTGCTTGGACCATCTAAACGCGGGGTTTTAGTAGGCAATCCAAAATGTTAATCCGGCTTTGTACTCCTAGCACAAAAAATTACGGGGGGTATCGACTTTTGTATAGCTTATTAGTTTAAGGTAACGTATGAAAGTAATGAATGGGTCTAATATCACAGGCGCGGATCAGGGAGGGGCGGAGGGGGCCGCCCGCCTCCCGTTAATTCTGCAAAATCTTGCAAAATCAGCCCATTTGGGACAAGTTTAGCCTTTCAGCCCCACGGTATTATTGACGTTTTTCAAATCCGGATCCGCCCCTGGGATCACTGTGTGGATAGCCGCAAAAAAAACCATTGTTACCATATTCAGAATTCAATAGCAACACCTGCCTTATACAGGTAGTATTAACATTTTAACGTACGTTACTTTTAGCATTGACCCTCAAGGGTTTTGACCACTGCACATCATATTGACCGTACAGCACACACAGACAAACACAAAGACTATGAGTGCTGCAAAGTTTCATTGTGCACGCCCTCACAAAAGTATAGGTTGTCCTATATCGCGTGAATCGAAGTATGTATTATAAAGACAGGAATGGAAAATCAGACTATGACCATGTAATTTACAAATATTATGGCACAAGCTTTCCAAGAATTTCGTGATTTAATATTTTGATTAATTATTTAATTTGTTTATGGCCCAATATGTACCCGATTTTTTTTATTTTGAGAATCACCCAAATGAATGAAAATGAATTGCAGCAATAAAGACGGCAAACCATAAAAACAGATTTGGGCGCTCTGAGAGGGTCGTCGAGTGCCAAATCGTGTAAACACGTTTTCAATACGGAATTAAATCGCAATCTCATCATAGTGCGCAGTTCACTCCATAGAAAAACGTTTTACAACAATTGGCACTCGCCAGTGGTGGGGATGTAGGTGGTCAGGGTGTTCCCATGACCATTTAACGACATCATCTCGTCGTTGAATTGGCTTGAAACATATAACAAATCAAGAACTTTTTCCTCAAAATGCTGCGTTTTTTGGCGACCTTGTACATTCCGCATATAATGTCATTAAACCTAGATTCTAAATTGTGATGTTGGCATATGAAATATGGTAGGATTGAACGTTCCCATTGTATTCATTTTGTATATATTTTCTGTATAGCTATTGTTATAAATGTGGTGACTTTGTCGCTGTTTTACGATAACCCTCATTGCCTAAAGTAAATCTGCTATTTGGGTTCAAAAGTAACCAGTGATTTTGAGTCCGTGCGTGCAGATAAATGTTCTGGATGATTGTGTTCTGGATTGCCAAGGCAACTTAAACATAGTTTTAACAAAATGGCTCCGTAACTGGAAATAGTATATATGAATATGGGTCAATTAACTGTCCTAGTTGTCAAGACAGGAACGCCCCTGGCACGCATTGAGCCCACACAAATTACATTAATTTCTTCGTCGTGTAAGTGCCGACAATAATGTAACCGCAAAGCTCACCTTAAAGAAACGAGTTCATTTCAAGAAAGAAACGCCCTCATTTGAATTAGTCAACGAATCCTACAACGCGTCGCGTTTGAGGGTAGACACATTTACGCTAGTTTAAGTAATTACCGCCTTGTTATGCTCATGTGGAATGCACTGAGCCAACACTTCAATGGAAACCAAATAGTGAGTCATTCCAAAAAAAAAGAATTTTCATTAACCTAATTGAGTGATAAATGTGCCAAAAAATGCCTCCATTTTCATTTCCGCTCGTTTTTGAAGTAGACACATATTCGCTAGTTTAAGTAATTAACCCCGCCTTGTTATGCTCGATGTTGGCTCACTGAGCCAACACTTCAATGAAACCAAAATATTGATTAATTCAAAAAAGATGTTCATTAACCGTAATTGAGTAATAAATGTTGCCAAATGCCTCCATTCCGCTGTTTGAGTAGCCACATTTTCGCTAGTTTAAGTAATTACCACGCGCCTGTTTATGCTCGGATTTGGCCCTCAATTTCACCGAGCCACACTATAATCGCCATGTACCCCCAAATGGTGATTCATTCAAAAAAGATGTTCCATTACCGTATTGAGTGATACATGCGCCAAAATGCCTCTATAATGCATTATGGTGCTTTCTTTACCAAATATGGCTATTCCCAGTCTGAGAATAGTTCGCAGATATTCACAATCAAACCGTTACACTTTACTCCCCCTGCAGCGCCTATACCTCATGCCATTCCATCGGTTAGCATACGCGGGTGTAACGTCAATCAATGGAAGAGCCGTATGCCATTGGCAGTGTTTTCACATCGGCAAGTAGATAAATTTACAATCATTGTCATATTTACTTCACTTCAAACTTCACCCCAAATCAAGAATTTAGTCAAGTTTATTTGAATCTTCAATATTTATCCAGATGGCGCCAGTGGTTTTGTACAGAAATAGGGTAAAAGGAGTAAATTTGTGGCAAATTAGAGAAAATGAGGTGAGTAATTCTTAGAATCACTGGGCTGGTCTGTTTTTTTTGATTGTGGTGAGTGATACAATAAAACAATTCAACATTGTGACAGTGTTACACTAATTCGTCGTTTCGTCGAATCTCTGTTGAAAATACACCGTTTTGTGTCAAGTTTTTTGGGCAATTTTCGGGACATTTGGTTGCAAATGGATGAAGAAGCAGCCAAAGCCATCGCATTAGGCCCCTTCATCTGATGATTTTTGAGTAGCCATCCCAAATATTGGGCAAATTTCTGACGTAATGAGTATGTATGTTTAGGCCATGACTAGAATAGAATGAAAGCTTTCGATTGCGTTCGAACATTTTTGGGGACGTTTTTCCATATGAGGAAGTCCCATGGATGCAAATGATTGTATTACAATTGATTCCCGGTCCTGCGCTATATGACGTTGTGCATTAAGCGCTTGATGGAATGAAGGCCAATACGCGTCATTTTCATCAATGGGACTTCTATATAAAACGTCTACCAACATTTTTGTGTCGCCTTACAGCCCTGAACGCAATGTTATGGAGGCACATCCTATACAACTAGTCCAAATATATGTGTCCGTCCGTCCGTCCTGTATGTCCGTCCTTATGACTCGGTTATCTTTTTTTTTAAAATGCTCTCAGGCTAAACGCTTAATCCCGATTTACTTTTCAACTGATAGGGAATGATAGAGTGAAGTGCCGCAAATATTATGGTAGCTTTTGGGCTGCCATTATTTTGCCATATGCATTGATTGGTGTTCGCCCTGAAACGAATTTCTTGAGGCACAATACTAGTCCAAATTCCTGTGGTCCGTTGTCCATCCTCAATGTCCATCCTGTATGTCCGTCCGCATGACTCGGTTAAACCTTTTTTTAAAAAGGCTCTGCAGGCTAAACGCTATCCCTGATTTACTACTTTCAAATTTGATAGGAATGATAGAGTGAGGGTTCAGCAATATTAATGTGTAGCTTATTTTTGCATTTCATGAATTTTAATAGCTTATTTGCAGATGTTTTCATTCACAGACATTTCGGTTAACCTTTTTTGAAATGCTCTGCGGGCTAAACGATAATCCCGATTTACTTTACGTAGAACTTGATAGGATGAAAAATAGAAGTGAGTTCCCGCAATATTTATGGTGTAGCTTTTGGCTGCATTATTTGCATATTCATGAATATTAATTAGCTTATTTTGGGGCCGGTCAAAATGACATCCCTTTCCCCCTCAAGGCTTGTGTGCAATTATCTGGAGTTCCGTAAGTGTATAATGACTTAACTTGGTGGAAGGAAAGCGGGTTAAAGAGTTCTTGACCTATTAGGTTGTTTTGGGCATATTTCGAATCAATTACAGATGCAATGAGCCTAATTGAATATGCAAAAATCAGCATAATCACTATATTTTTTTTGAAAACGATAACATCGCTACAACAACAATTCCTTCACTGCACAAAAACTCATTATGGTGCGCATCTTCTGTCCATGTGGCAATTTCCTGATACAATGCGGCTTATGGTATGCAAATGAGCAATTAAAGTGGGATGCCCGATTTAAGAATATGAAGTTTTCAATCTTAATAGCTGGCCCTCACTCCAACCCAATCCTGTAAAGTGTTTTGTCGCCGATATTCACCCCGTTTTGATGTGAGAGCTAAAAACGTGATTTTTGTAAGAAGCCCCATAGAGGTACTGTGTAAAAATAATATTTACACGAAAACCAAAATTGGGTCACATTTTTGGTGATGACGGTTGTTCTTGACAAATCTTTGGGCAGATGTCCTTAGTCTTCTTCAAACTGAATGAACAAGCTCCGAAGTCCTTACACAGCCTTTAGATAAGCGATCTATGAGCACTGAAGTTCCTGCTTGGAATGTGAATTGTTAATGTGTAATTACTACAAGAAAAAATACAACACTTAGGGTTATTTTGCGATATGTTTAGGTTAATTTGTTTCCTATTTGAATCATTGAACCAGTTCACAATCACCATCTGAATTGTCGCCCCAGCGGGAACTATAACGTGATTAATTTGAATTTGATACGCGCGACCCCCTCGCGGTAGGCCCCTTTTCAGCGAGTCTCTCTTTTTCCGTAACTAGCATGGGGGTTCCCGAGTCAAAATCCAAGAACCCCCGGGCGTGTTGTTCGGTTTCCATGGATGGCGGCATATGTTTGAAGTATTTACTTTGGCAGCTTTCATCGCGTGCTGATGCGCTGATTCCCGATGGCCCGGAATCTTTTTAAAACGGCAATGAAGAAACCACCACGAACTGAGATTTTCTCGAGCCAGAAAATCTGAATAGTATGTATCCTTGGAAGGCCACTTGAGAGAATATGAATAAAATTGGCATTATGGGGCGGCAGATATATCGTTTTCAACGTCAAGTGGGTCGTTGTGGTTCCTTCCTTTATCTCTTCTTTTCTTCCATGAGGTACCATCGACAGTATGCATTATCTCGATCGCGCTGTTATAGGAGCTGGGGAAAAAGTTTTGGGTCATTATCTATTACGTGAAATAGGTGGGGTGTGACAAAAGTAAAAGAAGGCATTTTATCTACCCAAGGAGTCGCTTCGCTGCCTAACATTGAAAGAGACTTGAAATGAAAAAAAAAAAAAAAAACGCCAGTACAACACTGAATTTGTTTACTGACTTTTCTGAATTGAACTTTGTACATTTTTGAAACAACATTTATAGACATTCATATCCCTTCACTGTAAAGCGTTTTTATGGAATTGAAATATTTCGTCACAACTTCACTCTATCCTCTTTGAGCCATATTGAAAAAAACATTTAGGCCTACTGAGTCCTATCCACGGTAAAACACATGTTTATACATGTATGGTCTTTCTACAACTGTTCATAAATGTACACTGACAAAGGAAATTTGCCGATTTTCTTTAGACTGAAGAAGTTTAAAAAACCTACTAGACGATGTTAATTACAAAGTTGGTGTACGTTTTTTATGTGTTTAGGCCAAGGTTTTCAATTTCCATTATTTTTATTCAACGTGCTTCAACTATTAGAATTGCTTGGAGACAATTAAAGGTGGTGTTTTTAGTACAATTCCAAAATTTAATCCGGCTTTGTCTCCCTGAAAACGGGGGTATCGACTTTTGTATTCAGTCTGTAATTATTTAAGTTAACGTAGAAAGTAATCATGAGGTCTCATACACCTGTGGGGGATAGCGCAAAACCCCTTGTTACCATATCAGAATTCAATAGCGCACCGGCCTTATACAGGTAAGTATTTCACACATTTTAAAACGTACGTTTCTTTTTTTTAGCATTGACCCTCAATGTTTTTGACCACTGCACATCATATTTGACCGTACCGCCCACAGACCAACACAGACTATGAGTGCTGCCAAAGTTTAATTGCTTCACCCCCTCACAAAATTATAGGTGTCCCTATAGACCAGTTTAACAGCAATGTTTTAAACAATGTTTAGGGCCTGGTAATCTTGAAATAGGGTCGTCCTGACTGTTCAATCACTGGGCAATTGTAATCTGTTAGAGTTTTAATCATATGGGCCATAACGATTCCGCAGGAATGGATTCGCAGGCAACAAAAGAGTGAGTATGGATGTTAACTGGTCTAATCGCGTGAATCGAGTATACCTGACAGGAATAAACAATCAAGACTATAACATTTTAAATGTACAGTTAATGGCAACCAATGGCTTTCCAATAATTTTGTTATTAATATTTTGAATTAGTATTTATTGTTATGCCACTATGTAACCCTCTTTTTTTCATATTTGGCGAAATCACCCAAATGAATGAAAATGAATGCAGCAATAAAGACGGCCAACCATAACACCGGATTTGGGCTCTCTGAGAGGGTCGTCGATTGCCAATTGTGTAAACACGTATTTCAATACGGATAAATCGCAATCGCACATATTGCGCAGTTCATTCACACGTTTACACAATTTGCACTCGCCAGTGGTGGGATGTTAGGCTGGCAATGGGTGTTCCCATGACCCATTTACGACATCAATCCTCGTCCGTTTGATTGGCTTTATAACATATTAAAAAATCAAGAACTTTTCCTCACAATTCTGCGTTTTTGGAGACCTTGTACATTTCCGCATATAAATGTCATAACCTAGATGCCCTAAATTTGTGATTGTGGCATATTGAATAATGGTGGCTTGACAGTTCCTTGTATTCATTTGTCATATATTTTCTGTATAATACATTGTTTATTAAATTGGTGACTTTGTCGTCTGTTTTACGATAACCCGAATTGCCTAAATACATCTGCTATTTGTGGTTTCAAAAGTAAAACAGTGATTTTGGGTCAGTGAGTGCATATTAATGTTGCTGGATGCATTTGTTTCTCGATTGCTAAGGCAACCTTATAGTCTGATCTAGATTTCAAAATAATTTGTTTTTTGTGTAATAATGAAAATAGTCCACTAGAACTAAAGATAGTACCATAAAATGCACAATTCCAAATTTGAGAATGAATCGGATTTTCGTTTTGAGGCAGTAAACATTTATGGGTAGGACTCTACGTCCCATAGATACTGTTACATAACAAAATTTCCGGTTTCGGAATTTTAAAACAAAGTTGTGATTTCTTATGAAGGACATTGCGATTTAAGGCTTAGCAATTTTCACATTCACACATTGATTAGTATATGGAAAGCACTTAAATGTCATGCAAAAATTGGAACTTGAGGGCGCCCTCCTCAGGGAAATCTCTGAGGTCGGCCTTTAACAAGTTTACCCAACTGGCTCCGTACCGGAATATTATATGATATGGGGGCAATTAACTGTCCATAGTTGTAAGACAGGAACCGCTTGCACGCATTGAGTCACAAATTACATTAATTTCTTCGTCGTTTAATTGCCGACAATAATTGAACCGCCAAGCGTCACCTTAAAGAAACGAGTTCATTTCAAGAAGAAACGCCCTCATTTTTTTTCGAAAGGGTTTTCTGCGTATTTGGAATGCATACTCAGTGTAATTATAAATCACACACACCTGAATGGAACTGAGCCGAATACGCCGTCCTTTATGTAATAAGATGATGATTTATATTTCTGTTGTTTACGACAGAAATCAAAGCTGGTTTTCTTAGGGAACGATTGGATAGCATGCAAGTTCCAAACAAGGTTTGCGGTTTTCGTTGTACTTTTGTTTGTTGTCCAATAAAACTTCGAAAGTTACTGTTAGGTGCCCCCCCGCACCCCCCCTGGCTACGGCCCTGGTGCTGGATCTTTGAAACTTTTTAAAGAAATGTGTTAAGGTAATAACAGAGAAAATTACAAAACATGTGCTCTACTTTTAATCCTCTTAACTATAGTAGATTCCAGGACTCGTACTCTTTTTATAGGATACATTTAGTAATAATCGTGATATTTTTACTCAAAAACCCCTTAGAGGGAAACCATCTCAGGTGCAATGGCTCTATTATCAACTACAGCCAGTACGCATTGGACAAGAATTCAGATTTTACAACAACACTTTTACATGTCCCAAGCCATGATATTAAATAAATCTGAACTCAGAAATCTTTATCTTTTCCCGACCAGGGTCCGTTTTGTGTCATTAAGATAATAGACCAGGCACTCAAAAGTCAAGAAGAGAGATGGTACAGTCTTTAGCATTACTGGCTGAATGGAGGAAAATTTCAGCTCCCTTTTAAACCATGAAGCACTCACCAACTGAACTCCACCATCTGCTGTTTAGAGGACCTTGCCCATGCCCCACTGTCCCACCTTCACTCACGAGAGGAACAGCAGACCTATCAGAGTCCATGAAAAACAAATAAGGCAGCAGGTCTTGATTATGTATACTGCTGAGGCATTACAGTCAGGAGAAAATGGGTAGATTACCATTACACCCGCAACAGTGGGCCACAAATGTCATCGTACCCCTGCCCAAGAAAGGAGAGACCTCTCCTCATCACGAACTACCGGGGATTACTCTGATTGCAATAGCTGCTAGGAAGTTAAACAAAATTTCCCTGTTAAAGGTGGCAACGATAGATTTTGAGCACAAACCCAAATATTGTGTCATAATATAATTTCATATAATTAGATACTCCGTGATTTCTTACCCTTTAATTTGGCTACAGAAATTGTCTTAAAAGAGAGAAAAAGTTTTTTATTTAAAATGTTAATTTGCTTACATTTCACTGTATAAAGCAGAGGCTGAATTTCGTATTTGCCCCCATAAACGAATTAGAATTTCACATTTTTTTACAAAGAATTTTTTTTTTTTTTTAATTTTTCTTTTTTGGTTTTTTGGATATTTTTGAAGGAAAGCTTTACATCAGACAAAAATCAGTACTTTCAATTTTTGTAAGGGACACCTGATATGTGAAATCTCTTGTTGCACCTATTAAACATAATTCGCCCATTTGGGTTGATCCAATACTTAGGAGCAACCAGCCGGGTTTCGTTCAGGCCGTAGTTTGTGTCATCAGGACACACAGCCGGCACGGAATATGGAGAGATTCAAGACATCAACTCCTCTTACTGTCCCTTTACATTCATCGACTTCAAGAAAGCTTTTGATTCCATCAATAGGGTCGTCATGTTCTCATTTACGTCACTATGCATTCCTGAAGCAGTGTCAATGCCATCAAAAACCCTGTACAGCCACTCAAGAAGTGCGTAATGGTGAACGGAACATTCAGGGCCTTTTGATGAACACCACAGTAGTCTGTCAGGAGATGTACTTGGCCGCCCTTTGAGTTTTCTTTAGTTGTGGCTTATCTTTTAACGCAAGCCACCCGCTGGGATGGACTCTGGAAATTGTAACACACCAACGCCGATCTAGAGTACTTTCGGTCAAACTCTTTACGATCTGAATTTTGCTGATGACATTGCCCTCCGGGGGGGGTGGTTACTCAGTGGAAAGGGGAGGTACATATGGGCCGCCGATTTGGGTCACTTTTTCACACGCCTTACTATAAACAATGTTCATTTTTCCCCACCAGGCTACTATAAAGGGGGGTACTTTTTGAGGTCATATTGCACAAATAACGATGGGTTCCAATTTTTTCATTTGGTCGCATTTTTTACTATGAAATAGTGTCAAATTTTTCTTCTTTTTCACTAAAATCACAATGAAAATGGTTGATTTTTCTGATTTTTGGAAAAGTTACTATGAAAATGGCCGATTTTGCTAAGATTACTATGAAAATGTTCGAAATTTCAAAGCCAAACTATATAAATGGGTCGAATTTCGGAACCAACTAGATATGTGTCATAATTTGTACAATTTGGGTCACTATAAACATGGTCTCTCTAGATTTTTTTTAACCGGTGGACGGCACACCCGTACCCAATGTTGGGTCGAGTACCCCCCCCGGACTTGCCTGCTAGAGTCTCCCTCATTGGTCATCACAAAAAGATAATGGAAACTCAAATTAATTCCATTCCCACCTCTTGCTACCGCATAATGCTGAACATCAAACGAACTGATCACTACCCAATGTCACAATTTACACATGTCCCAGGGCACAAAGCCTTTTACTGAGTGTGTAAGAACTCGGCAGCTTAAGTTCCTATATACTCCGCATGTCCGATGAGAACCATCTAAACACGTATTTCAATACGGAATAAATCGCAATCTCATCATAGTGCGCAGTTCACACTCCATAGAAAAACGTTTTACACAATTTGGCACTCGCCAGTGGTGGGATGTAGGCTGGTCATGGGTGTTCCCATGACCCATTTACGACATCATCCTCGTCCGTTTGATTGCTTGATAACATATTAAAAAAATCAAGACTTTTCCTCAAAATGCTGCGTTTTTGGAGACCTTGTACATTTCCGCATATAAATGTCATAACCTAGATTCCTAAATTGTGATTGTGGCATATTGAAATATGGTAGGATTGAAAGTTCCATTGTATTCATTTTGTGTATATATTTTCTTGTATAGCTATTGTTATTAAATGTGGTGACTTTGTCGGCTGTTTTACGATAACCCTCATTGCCTAAAGTAAATCTGCTATTTGTGGTTTCAAAAGTAAAACAGTGATTTTGAGTCAGTGAGTGCATATAATATTCTGGATGCATTGTGTTCTGGATTGCCAAGGCAACTTAACAAGTTTTAACTAAACTGGCTCCGTAACTGGAATAGTATATATGAATATGGGTCAATTAACTGTCATAGTTGTAAAGACAGGAACCGCTGCACGCATTGAGCACAAATTACATTAATTTCTTCGTCGTTTAAGTGCCGACAATAATGTAACCGCAAAGCGTCACCTTAAAGAAACGAGTTCATTTCAAGAAAGAAACGCCCTCATTTTTTTTTCGAACACGGGTTTTCTGCGTATTTGGAATGCATACCAGTGTATTAAATCACACCTGAAGTGAATAAGCCGAATACGCCGTCTTTATGTAATAAGATGATGATTTAGTATTTTCTGTTGTGTACGACAGAAAATCAAAGCATGGTTTCCTTTAGGGACGATTAGGATAGCAGGCAAGTTCAAAACAAGGTTTGCGGTTCGTTTGTACTTGTTTGTCCAATAAACTTCGAAACGTTCTTGGTAGGTGGTCTACAATTAATCCAGTGCAAATTGAGAGAAATTTGTATCCTCAAAAATTCTCGAACCACCAAAAGCCTCACTAACAAGTTGTCAGAAACCTTTACAAACTAGGACTAAAACAAAATTTTACAACATTATAAAACTAACAGAATATTGATATTCACCTTCAACATCAGATAGTAGAACAATGGCATATGGAACATGATTGTGTATGATCATAACAATGTACTGAAATTTAGTACGCAAAATAGTGTGCTGGATCTTTGAACTTTTTAAAGAAATGTTAAGGTAAATAAAAGAGAAAAATTACAAAACATGTGCTCTACTTTTATGCTATTAAACTTTATATCAGGACTTCGTACATCTTTTATAGGATACATTAGTAATAATCCGGAATGTTTTACTTCAACCCCTTAGAAGGGAAACCAATATACAGGTGCACTGGCTCTATTATCAAATACAGGCCAGTACGCAGTTGGACAAGAAATTCAGATTTTACAACAACACTCTTTACATGTCCCAAGCATGATATTAAATAAATCTGAACTCAGAAATCGTTTATCTTTCCGAGCCAGGGGTCCGTTTTTGTGTCATGAAGATAAGAGACAAGGCATCAAAGTCAAGAAGAGAGATGGTACAGTCTTTAGCATTACTGGCTGAATGGAGAGAATATTTCAGCTCCCTGTTAAACAATGATAGCAACTCACCAACTGAACTACCACCATCTGCTGTGTATAGGACTTGCCCATCCCTACTGATCCACCTTCACGAGAGGAGACAGCAGACGCTATCAGAGTCATGAAAACAAATAAGGCAGCAGGTCTTGATTATGTAATAACTGCTGAAGCATTACAGGCAGGAGGAAAAATGGTAGATTACCATTACCACCGCAACAGTGGGCCACAAATAGCATCATACCCCTGCCCAAGAAAGGAGACCTCTCCTCATCACGAACTACCGGGGGATTACTCTGATGGAAATAGCTGCTAAGGTTTAAAACAAAATTCTGTTAAAGGTGCAACGAGAGATTTTGAGACACCCAAATATTGTGTCATAATAGTAATTTCATATAGATAAGATACTCCATAGATTTCTTACCTTGTATTTGGCTACAGAAATGTCTTAAAAGAGAGAAAAAGTTAATTTTAATTTGCTTACATTTCAATGTAAAACATAGGCTGAATTTCGTATTTGCCCCTATACGAAATTAGAAATTTCACATTTTTTGTACCAAAGAAACATTTCTCAGCTTAATCCTTTCAGGTGGGGATATTTTTGAAGGAAAGCTTTACATCAGGACAAAAATCAGTACTTTCAATTTTTTAAGGGACACCTGATATGTGAAATCTCTTGTTGCACCTTTAAACATAATTCGCCCATTTGTTGATCCAATACTTAGGAGCAACCACGCCGGGTTCCGTTCAGGCCGTAGTTGTGGGCAGCAGACACACATCCTTCGACGGAATATGGAGAGATTCAAAGACCATCAACTTCCTCTTACTGTCACTTTCATCGACTTCAAGAAAGCTTTTGATTCCATCAATAGGGTCGTCATGTTCTCCATATTACGTCACTATGGCATTCCTGAAGCAGTGGTCAATGCCATCAAAACCCTGTACAGCAACTCAAGAAGTGCAGTAATGGTGAACGGAAACATTTCAGGGCCTTTTGATGTAACCACAGGAGTCCTGCAGGGAGATGTACTTGCCGCCCTTTGAGTTCTTTATAGTTGTGGATTATCTTTTAACGAAAGCCACCGCTGGGATGGACTCTGGAATTGTAACACACCAACGCCGATCTAGGAGGTACTCGGTCAAACTATTTAACGATCTGAATTTTGCTGATGACATTGCTTTTTTTTTTTTTTTTTTTTGGGGGGGTACTCAGTGGAAAAGGGTAGGTACATATGTGCCGCCGATATGGGTCTCATTTTCACGCCTTACTATAACAATGGGTCATTTTTCCCACCAGGCTACTATAAAGATGGGTCACTTTTTGAGGTCATTGCTACTAAATACATGGGTCAATTTTTCAATTTTTGGTCGCATTTTACTATGAAAATGGGTCAATTTTTCCGATTTTCACTAAAATCACAATGAAAATGGTTGATTTTCTGATTTTTGGAAAAGTTACTATGAAAATGGGCCGATTTTGCTAAGATTACTATGAAAATGGTGCGAAATTTCAAAGCCAACTATATAAATGGGTCGAAATTTCGGAACCAACTATACAAATGGGTCATATATTTGTACAATTTGGTCACTATAAACATGGGTCGATTTTTTTAACCGGTGGACGCACACCCGTACCCAATTTTGGGTCGAGTACCCCCCCGGGATTGCCCTGCTAGAGTCTACCCCCTCATTGGTCATCACAAAAGATATGGAAACCAAACTAAATGCATTCGCCACCTCTTGCTACCGCATAATGCTGAACATCAAACGAACTGATCACGTACCCAATGTCACAATTTACACCATGTCCAGCACAAAGCCTCTTATTGAGAGTGTAAGAACTCGGCAGCTTAAGTTCCTTATATACTCCGCATGCCAGACGACGAACCAGCTAAACTTTACGCTCTTAATACACCACCATATGGTAAAAAGAGACTAGGTCGGCAACGTACGTCACCAGACCTAATTACAACCTTAGCTCAGGACCGCAGCAATTGGAAGAAGCTTTTAGTCGCCTGATCCGCAGCCGAACGACGACGACGATGACGATGACGATGATGATGATGATGATGATGATGATGATGACGACGATGATGACGATGATGATGATATAATATAATAAGTTTGTACAGGAACCTATGAGAAAAAATATCGGAGGCGGAATGATTTCGTACCGACAATTATTAATTATCAGAGGCGAGATCTCCTGTAAACTTAATAAATTATTCGGCTATCGATAAATTCTATCGGAATAGGCGTCTGTAATAAATTATTATAACTATTGTTAGAACTAAGTGTCTGTCGGCACTGGTGATAGTTCTGCAGTAGGCCCATATGACGTTGCCAAATAGTCTGCACAAAATGTTTTGATGGTTTCTTGGGAACATTGACATACTGATCCCAAATCTCGATGATGCAACATTGGCATCATTGAGCATTTTGAGATAGAGAATGGGGTTAAATTAACAGAGGAAATGGATTTGAAAGATGTATAAACATATTTATCTGGTCCTAAGGATTAATAATGGAATATAGTTGCTATAACGATAACCTTTTGTGTTTGTACAACGGGCCAAAACTGTTCAAGGTCATCACGGGGGGGGGGGGGGGGGGGTATATTATTTTTAATTATCCGATTTGTTTCAAAATGTTTTCAAATTTTTCATATGGGCATGGTACAACATGCTGATATCCCATTGACCCTATAGGTCCTATCAATATTTTCCCCATACTTAGATTCCAAATGTCAAGCAAAATACATAACATTTATTTTACATTACTATCGAATAGCATGATGAATTTGAACCCATTTTTATAAGAATCTTAGCATTTTAACTATTTTACCTCAGGATGACTTTGAACCATTTAAACCTACTGTGTTATAAGTTTTTGTCCTAGATATAGCAAATTATACATATTTAATCCTTAGGACCAGGAGGCGAACATGAATATATACCTTTTAATCCCGTATGAAACATTTACAAATGTTATCCCTGTTAATCTCAATCCCTATCTCAAAATGCTCAAGCATGACAAAGTTTCATCATCGTGATTTGGATTCAGCAGGACAATAGTACCTGGAAACTATCAAAACATTTCGTGCAGACTATTGTACAAGGTCATATGCAAGGGCCCATGCCGCAGCACTATATAGTCTAAGACAATCTATCTTAGATCATCTTTGCTATAATATAAGTGGAGGTGTTGCAGCGTGTCCAACCACATTTTTATTTTGTCAAGGGTGTCAGCAGTTTGTTGAATTGACGGCAGTATAGAATTCCGACAACATCAGAAATGTTGGTATTACGGCGGAAGAACATACTGATACACTGCTCTATTGCTAAAAATAAGTTTATTTCATTTTAGCTCGTAAAAAAACATTTTGATATACAACACACTTTTCTGACCAGTTAATGCTGGTTTTTATTAGAAATGATGTCCTAAATTAGAGATATTACTGGAAACAAATTTTAATGTTCTACCACATTTGAATTTCTGCATTGCACGAATAGCAATGCTATATATTTAATTGCAGGTGATAAATAAATTTAAAACCCTAAAGCCAGAATCAAACATTTTTCCGTAAATAAATAATTGCATGATCCATACGGCATTCAATACTTAGGCATAATACCGTATAGTATATTGTCGGCTGAATGCAAGACCAACGTACATTTTTACCAAATTGAGTTATTGGTGGATTTTGAAGTAGGAGGTTTATACGCACAATTTAAACTGTTTTAAAAATATTTTAGTGATGAAAACAATTTTAATTTTCAAAGGAAGATAACATATGTGCCATTATCAGTCATTTTTTCCAACCTCAAAATGCCCATATTGTGTCTAAAATAAACACCTTATATTACTCTTCTTTGTGAAAAAACAGACACTAAACAATTTTAAAGCGGTCTTGAAGATGCCATTTACGACTGTTATGTTTACTAATAAAAACTTTTTATAAGTTTAATAATAAACTATTAGTAAACAGATGCATAAAATGGCCATTTTTTGACAAATACGGCGTGTTAAGCGTAGCCAGTCTTTACTACAACCATTTCCAATACAACACCGCAAAAAATGGACTTAGATGAAAAATAGGGGGCGCGATTTGTTTGCATTTTGAAAAAATCGCGGATAGTGGCTTTAATGCAAGACCAACGTTAAGTACCACTTACGTTTGTTTTGCGCCATTGTTTTTTCTTGTTTCAGAACAAGACCAACGTAAGTGGCACTTACGCTGGCCTTTCATTAAGATGTTTTGCCCTTTTACACAGTTACAAATACTTTGATGCAAGACGTGGGTATTGATAAAAAATACTCATTTCACATACATTCTATTCTTTGTAAAAAATATTAATTACGTTTATATAGGGAAAACCCCCTAAAACAAAAAAAATTTCATTTTCATGCCAGATTCATTTCATATTCTATTACCTGCTATAATTATGAACACCATCTATAGAAGCCAATAAAAACAAATGTTCCTTCCTGTAAAATTAGTCAAAATAAACTTACGTTGGTTTCAATCGGTGACATTCACGGTGCACAGCCCGCTTCTTGTGTAGCGGTCCAGTGATAAACAATGCTAGGACGAGAACCAAATTCATATACGGCACTGGCTCGACCGAGAATCAAACTCGGGCCACAGTGGTGAAAGGTGAGCAACTCGACCGCTACATCAACTCGCCCTCCCCATATTTCCTACATTCGTGGCAAGGCAGTTTATTAAATTATGTACTAAATCAACGGTTTTTTGAAACAAATTGATTTATCACCACAATTGGCACTGGGCCAGTTCGAATTTCATGCTTTATAATCTATTGAAGACTTTGAAACATTTTTGCCCTCACGCTCCCGGGATTACTCATAGTTGAAACGGGTAGGTACCTAATGTCCGCCGAATGGGACAGTGGACACATTTCACGCCCTACTATAACAATGGGTCGTTTTTTTCCCACCAGCTACTATATCATGTTATGGGTCATTTTTTGAGGTCATTGCTACGATATAAATGATTTTCAATTAAAATCACAATGGAAATTGTTGATTTTTCCATTTTCGGAAAAGTTACTATGAATGAAGCCGATTTTGCTAAGATTAACATAACTATGAAATGGTGCGAAATTTAAAATCCAACTATGAATGGGTCGAAATTTCGGAACATACTATATAAATGGGTTCCAATTTTGTACAATTTGGTCACTATAAACTGGGTCGATTTTTTGCTCGCGGGACGTGCAACCTGTACCAATTAGGGTCGATTACCCCCCCCGGGCTCACGCTTAGGCCTACTTCAATAAATATTTCTCAGCAATAGCCGGTCCGACCGCAAAAAAAAAAATTGCAGCGGTCCATAACCGTCTTCGTAGTTTAAATAATACAAATTCCCCTTCGGTGTTGAATAAGCGAAATGCTATTCACCTTTTACACGTTTGTGCATATACAGCTAGACAAAGCATTTCTAAAATAAAATTTTCAAACGTATTTCATCTTTATCATTATAGTGTGAAAAACCTAATGTCCAACTCGAGGCGTAAATCAGGGAAATGATCTCCATCGTGCCTTCTTCTTAAGTGGACAAAAGTTTTGAGGCTACCGGTGAGTCTTAAAAATTGGTTATTACGACCAAGAGGCAAGTTTATTTGAGACTTGGTGCAAGTTTATTTGAGACTTGGTCCGTTGGTCACATAGCGTCCATTGGCGGTTTCCGGCCGAATGTAGATCGCGTGATTAAACGACTATTGAGTCCCACATCCCGCCGACTGCAGTAGCTGACCTAATCACTACGTCAGGGTGACTTTAATGTGCTATCAAGAATGTCATTCTGTCATTTGTAGCACGAAAAATGAAAATCCATGACAATTAGAAATCGTGAAAAAATACTGAAAACTTTAATCAGTTTATGTATAATAATCATACGTTTTTGAGACTTACTTTGATTCTTCTGCTTAATTGGTTCCTCAGCAATTACGTTCAACTGCTACATGTGCAGCTTAAATCCCGAGTGTTAGTCCACTGTGTCGTCATACCTACTGTATAGTTCTACCTATAGACTTATGTTTTATTACCTGAACATTATGTGATATGCTCGATACCATTTGACTCATAATACTAAAATTAACCTTTCTCTCCTATCTTCAGTTAAACTGAAACTTTGTGATCAGGTCGACTTTGCATTGGCATATAAGAGGTATGCAATAATAACAAAAGTTTGAAGTGCCCTGGGATTTTGTAATTAGAATCTAAAGACACAGACTGTAGATATTATATTTGTCATGATAAATTTAAATGTGTTATGAGTTGTTTGATTAGACTTCTGTGAGACGATAACTTTTGGACACTGTTTTTAAAGTTTGACCCCTAGTTTTTTCAGAACTCCAAATTGGGCTGATTAAAATGTGACACATTTCCATATCGAAACGGGTGGCTTGCAGCATTGAGCCCAATTTGGTGCAAAAATGGGTAGCAATGCTGACAGCAACACCATCACATTTTTGGAAGTCTGAATTGAAACATTTTCCCCTCATTATGGATAAAAGCTTCAAAAGAATTTAAGGTCAGTCCGCCAAGCCACGGTGATCAATAATTTTAAGTAGAAGTAACTCCCGTGAATAAATTATAACTAAAACAAAACAAGAAAAAGAATTGGATCTTATGTTGGTGCTCCGCTGTGATTGTTCAGAAAATATTCAAATTCACATGTCACCTACACGGTTCAGAATTCCTGTTATTAGAGAAAACATAATTTCTAAGGTTATGATCTTCCTAGGTTAAGAAATAACCCCATACACCAGGTGGTTTTCGATGTTTCCGTGATTAACAGGACAAGTGTTAGCTTAGCGTTTCATGGTGGCGGTTATATCCTCAAAGCATCCATAGTGACGCATCATAATTTATTTGATATTTTTTTTGCATCAGGGCAAGGTGCGGTTTTTGCTACAGACGGTAAAATTCTGTTATGTTGTATCAATATAACCCAGATAAGCAAAATGTATTTGCCACACCAGATCACCATCCAATTATTCAAATGACCGCTATTTGCTCCATGATTTTGGAACTATATGTAACTTTTAAATGTCGTGTCCCGTTTTCAGTATATAAAGTTTTCATCTTTCATAGAATGGCCTACATCCTCATACCTCTCACTGTTGAGAGAAAAATACACTTTTCATTACCTATTCATGTTAATTGCATATCAAATCGCAGCCAAACAGCTGATTGGCATGATATTTACATACATGAGAATCATTAAAAATATTTATAGAGTTAAACATTTTAAAAAAGGTCAAAATATAAATACTAGACCATTCATGCACTGCAAGTACCAACCCTCCACCAACTGATGTACTCACATGAATCTCTACACTCACGCATTTCACACACCACAACACACACACACCACCGACCAACCACACCCACCACCCAACCACCAGCCCCCACCCGCCCACTCCACTCACTCACTCACGTCACTCACTTCACTCACTCACTCAATCACGCACTCACTCACTCACTCACTCACTCCCTCACTCACTCACATCACTCAACTCCTCACTCCTCCTTCTTTCACGTCACTCACGCACCTCACCAATCACTCACTCACTCACTCACTCGTTAGCTCACACATTGAAACTCACATACATACTTATAACAAATCCGCACACACTCGCATACTCCACCTCATCATCTCTCACATACCCATGAACTCATGAACTAACGCACTCATACATACAGAAATGGCAATAAGTATATACATAAAAATTATCTAATCCATTAATTGCAAAGAATCCAAATATAACACAATTAAAATGGGGGATCTTATTTTAACACAGATTCAAAATAAAACAGCAAATAAATTGACTTATTGAGTAGCCTAGTAAGGTATGGTATTGCAACTCATGCCATATCTGTCACTCTGTAGTTGGTTCATCAAACAGACGTTTTTTTCGTTAATGTCCATACAGGTGGGCAATACTGCGCTCTCATAGCTACCCTCAACAATTAATGTTAAATATATTAGAAGCCATTGATATTATTGCAAGTCATATTTAGCTAATATGAACTTAATTATTATTGAAAGTGATTCTTAAAGGTCCAAAAGTTAAGATATACTAAAAATTATTAGGAAAATGGCAGCCATCTTAAATCTGACGACGATATTGTATTACCGTTTTTAAGCAAAATATAGTACAAGCCATTGATTGTAGTTTGCAAGTATATTTTGACTGCTTTAAAGTACTATTTTTTTCAAAAAAACCGAAAAAAATAAAAAACTTAAAAAAAGCAAAAAATAAAAAAAATGGTGACCATTTTGGATCTGACGGCCATATTGGATTATTTGGTGAGCAAAATATAGTAAAAATCTCCTAGTGCTGCTGCAGTCGGCATGTGGCGTCAGCCAAATGAAAATGCTGGTGAGCGAAATGTTACAATATTTTTGATAACCCCAGTGACCAGTAAATGCTAAACCAATGTGGTTTGAATATGTCCCCTATAAACAAACACTCATTTGGTAGTCCATTAGGGAGCTCTGTGCCTCAGAAAGTCAAAGATACAATCGGAAAGAGAGTTTTTTTTTGTTTTAAGCCAACTTTGGAATATGAGGAAATTCAACCAGCTCTCTCACCAGCTTGTGCACTTAAAGTAAATGAGATGGGTCAGATTGTTTGGGAGGAGTCTAAGTCCAAAAGGAAAATTGTGCCGATTCATGCTTGGACGTCCGCATTTGTTATTTTTTCAGCCATTTATCTCGCTGCTCATCCACATAGAACACAAGAGTTACTTAAGTATGGTCATATTGATACGCACAGCAGCATCTAGGTTTAATAGATGGGGTTGGAGGGAGTATGACTCCCAATTTCGTATGCGTCAGCAAAGGCAACCAGATAGATATTGGGCAATTATAGATGGGGAGTTGTGGTCACCCTTCATAGCAACTTCATCTCCTAATATGGGTGGTCCTTATCAAGTGGCCAAGATGTTGAATCCCTTCCCTTCAGGTGTGTGTGTTGATAGGCCCTCAATTGGTTCGAGTAATAATATAAAGGGTCAGGTTACTACTAAGGATGCGTGTGTTGATAGGCCTTCGGATTTGTTTCAAGTAATAATATAAAGGGTCAGGCTACTAAGTTTGTGTGTGATGTTAGGCCAAACTCATGTGTCAGTCTTGCTCGATCATTATGCCCTGGTCCACCTCTTTGTGTTTGCTGCAAATACAATTCTCCTGTTAAATTGGCACAGCTAATCCCCTTTTTGAATAATATCCCGATTCAAAATCGGCAGAAATTTTAAGAGATGGCTTCCGGTTTAGGTTTCCAGATTGGGTTTTACTGGTAATAGATGCCCTAGGGTTGCGCCTAACTTAAGGTCAGTTCAAAAAGATCCAGCATTGGCTTTGGAAAAACTTAAAAGGAGATTAAAATGGGTAGGATGGCTGGTCCTTTTAAGGAAAGACCAAGTACTCCAACTTTGATACTGCTGTGAATTTAGTTATGAGATTAGGGAAGGGCGCATTGATGGCAAAAGCTGATATAGAATCAGCTTTCAGACTATTACCTATTGATACTAGTGACTTTGAGTTGCTAGGTCTTAAATTGGGTGAACCCTTTGGCGTAGATAAAGCACTTCCAATGGGAGCTTCGTCTCTCCCGCACTGTTTGAAAAGTTCTCAACTTTTGTAGAGTGGGTTGCTAGACATGTATCAAATTCATATAGTATGTGTCTCTCCCATGACTATTTCCTTGTGGTACTGCCGATGGAGTCTAGTCCTTTTTCTTGCAAACGTCTATTAGAATGTTTCGAAGGAGTGTGCAGTCAATTAGGCGTACCTTTGGCAGTGGAAAAGTCTATGGGCCCTTCAATAAATTGGTGTTTTTAGGTTTAGAGATTGACGCAGTTCGCCAAGTAGTTTTAGTTTTAATTCCAAAGGATAAATTGAGTAAAGTCAAAGAAAAAGGTTGAAAGGGTTTGGGTATGGAGGAGATTTCTTTAAAAGAATTGCAATCACTCCGTAGGACTTTGTCCTTTGTCTATTCGTGCAGTATTATTCGTGTGGGTCGGTATGTCAATGAAACAGTTCCCGTAGGATTTTGGTGCTAAGGCGACGAAAAAAGCAAACCCTGTTTTACGGGCGAGCGGACCTTTCGAGTAGGGTCGGTCGGGCCATTTTTTTTTTTTTTTTCTTTTCTGGAGCTCAAAATTGGCCTAAAATGGCCCCAAAATCTGAAAAATCAAGTAAAAAATGAAAAATTTTTACAAACAAATTTTCTTAAAAAATTTGCCAAAATTGATAAATTTGGGCTAAAATCAGGCTGATTTTACATGATTTTTGGAAAAACTAAAAAACAAATTCTGCACACTGAAAAATCAGGGTCGGTCGGGCCCGTAAAACAGGTTTTTTTTATTTTCGTCGCCTAAAGTTGATTTTTCTTGCTGTTTTTCATTCAATAGGGACCAGACAGTCAGAAAATGATTGGGTGCAAATTTTCGGCCTGCTGCCCCTCTTCCTCAAGGGGGAAATGGTTCTACAGGGAAAAATTTAAAATCGAGTCAAATTGTGTTTTAATGTACATTAACATGTTTGTATCCTTATAAGGATTAGAAAAAGTATATATTTGTCTAGGTTCCGACCTTTAGTTAAAGCGCTATAGCCCCATAATGGTTCAAGGTCATCCTGGGGTAAAATTTATCCAATGCTTCCGATTTTGTTGAAACTGGTGATAAGTTGTTGTATTGTCTCACAGGATCCAAAATGTATTCTTTTACAGTGTGTGACATTTGGATGTGCTAATTACATAGCAAAATGTCGCAAGGTTCTACATGGTCTATGGGGGTCACCAGAACTTTCCCTGGATGTCGCAATGGTGATATCAAACGATCAATTTAAATGCATTTTCTGTTTCAGTATGACACAAGGAATCATTTGACACCACTTTCAACAACATCGGAGCATTTACCCCAGGGTGACCTTGAACCATTATGGGACTATACCGCTTTAACTAAAGGTTGGAACCTAGGCAAATATATATATTTTCATTGTGACGCCATACTAGGTATGTTGGTACTTATTTTGGTATCAATGGAAAGAGGAGGACCACAGCTATCCACTGGTATCAAAATAAGCATAGGGTGCTTTAAAAAATTCTCTGGCCCCCCCTGGTAAACCCTGTTACAAAAAAGGCTTGGTAAGACGAGGGTTAATAGACAAACGTCAAAATGTGCAGAAATAATGAAACTTGTTAGATTCTTTGTCTTGCAGTGTCTCAAGTTTAACTTACTTTTTTGTGCTAGACCTTTGCCTGTTGAAATAACGAATTCGCTGATGCTCGTTCACGTTTCCAGGTAGAAAAGTTTCGGCAGACATCGCCGAAGGCCGACACTTCGGGATGCAAAGTTCCTCCATTTGTATGGCGGCTATAGAGGAGGAAACAAGGAGATTGTTGCAGAGTTAATTTCAAAGCAATACTTGGCTCGAAGTATAAGAGGGGTTTTGATAATTTCACTTCCTTTAGGTCTGAAGCACATGTTTGGCCATTTTGGTTAAGAAGGGTAGATAGAAGATGCCAATTCTTTTTCGATATTGCGACCTTGTTCAAAAATTCTCATGCGGTTGTTTTTAGAGCACTGTTGAAAATAAACTTGTAAAAAAAAACAGGCATTTGACTGGCAGCACTGGGACTACTACATGCAGAACGTAAAATACTGGAGCCGTTAAAAATACGAAACCATTGCAGGAACGTAAAATAACTGCGTAAAATCTCAAAGCTTCACAATGTGATGGTGGTTTTTTGATTGTTGTAATAATATAAGAATTAACCGTTAATAAAAATCCTCTGACCAAATTTTAACGTTGTAGCTATAACATATTACAAGCGCTGTATATACGTTTACAACGTGGTTGCTAAAAAATTATATTTCAGGGCCAAACAATTTTTGAGAAAAAACAAAAAGGCCAATAAACAAATGGAAAACGGGAAGAAAAAAAGATTTTTAAAACAGTTTATCACTTTGTTTTATATGGTTAAGTTACACATTCTAATGTCACCCATTACTTAATCATCACATCAAGTTGAATAACTTAATACATGTACCTTACCATAGATTCAAACCAGGGCCTTAAGATTACAAGTCCTAAACCTTATCCACTACACTACATGACTTTACTGATGCAGATGCGAAAGATTAAGGTATATATATATATATATATATAATATATATATATATATATTTTATAGATGTGTGTGTGTTGTGTATGTGTTGTGTGTCTACTTTTTTCAAATTAAACTAAATATAATAAAAAAGGAGGAAAAGAGTTTTTAAAAACTATTTTTAAAAATGATAGGGAAAATAAGATTTTGCAATTTTAATGACGTTACTTACGACGTTATTTAACACATTTTATAGGTAAAACGATTTTCATAGTTTGTATTCTTACATTAAAAACAAGTAAGTTACAAAAGAACGAAATATTACGGAAAATATAATAACGGTCAGCGTATAAATACTACTTTTTTTCAAAATGTGTAGTATTATTCTTTAGCCACTGTTTATTTACATTTTTCTGCTTCCAAATTGTAATTTTATGTTAGATATAGGTAATAAAGCGTGAAGATTACTGAATAATCGGGGTTTACCCTAATTTAAAAGGTAAAGTCTTGTAAAATTAGGAACATTTTTAACAGTGTATGAGGTATCTCTGTACAAAGCGGACTTTTTGCTGGCCTTTTATAGGTTCTTGAGGGTAAGTGAATCTGTACTCAAGTGCAATAAAAGTGATGTCTCAAGAGTTATGGGTATTGGAGATATATCTTTTGAAGGTTCTGATCAGGGGTCAATGTTAATATGCATTAGGTTTTCGAAATCTAATCATAAAGGCGGGCCCGAATTCATTCGTCTCTACTCAATTGGGGGAGATGTGTGCCCTGTGACGGCTATGAGGTTGTATCTTCAAAAGAGAACACCTATTTCTGGTCCTTTATTCGTTCATTTCGATGGTGCTCCGCTGCTAATTGGCCGAAAAATTGCTTAGACTAATAAGCTTGTATATATCTACTTTAAATCTTATAATGTATTTAATTTTCTATTTTTGCATAAATTAAATGCTGCTACTGCTGCTGCTGCTACTACTACTGGTACTACTACTACTGCTGTTGCTGCTACTGCTGCTGATGCTACTGCTACTGCTGCCGCTGCTACTGTTGCTGCTGCTGGTGCATTGCTTCTTTCTAGGGTGCCAGTTAAGTAAGGGAGTGCATTTACCTTAATATGGTTGGCATTGGCCGATTTAAATGTTTTTGTCATCTTTCTAACATGAAAAATTCAAATTAGTAACTTGAAAATTTCAAATGGCCGCTCTTTCCTGGAAATTTCAAAATGGCCCTTAAACTGAATTGTGGTACATAGAATCAGGTAGCCAGATTTTCAGAATTTATGTAAAATAGCATGTTGACTCTGGTTGTCTGAGACCAGGGTCTGAGACAACACAATGTTTTTGTTTAATATAAAAAAGTATTTTTAAAATGTCCGCCAAGGACAACAAAATAACTAACATATCTAAATAAACACCTGGAAATCCAAAACATGCTGCAGATGAATCAAGAAAAGATTGTTTGTTTTGAAAAATCTGCCTTCAATAGATTAGATCTGGGTGACACCTCTGTTTCTGTATCTGTGTGTGTAAAAAACCTTGGGGTTATGTTTGATTCCACCATGAGTATGTCCAATCAGATTGGTGTTACCTGTAAAATGGTAAATTACCATATTCGTAACTTATGGCATATTAATTCGTAGGTTTATCTCTTTTGATGCTTGCCAGTTGCAACCATGTTGTACGATCTTTGGTTTTGTCCCGCATTGACTATGGAACTCATTAGTATACGGCGCCAATGAAATAGATCTCAAAAGGCTTCAGCGCAAAATAAAGTTTCGCCTTTGGTGTTCGCATGCGGTCGTGACCAGAGTTCGTCACAACTTTTGATCACCCTTAACTGGTTGCCAGTTAAGTAACATATCAGATAAAAAATCCTTCTTTATGTGTATAAGTCTCTTCACAGACAGGCTCCATTATACCTTACTGATGGTCTAAATTTGTATAATGTGTTGGACAGTAATTCTGACGGTACAAGACGAAGG
Source organism: Ophioderma brevispina (assembly GCA_023653785.1). NCBI lineage: Eukaryota > Metazoa > Echinodermata > Ophiuroidea > Amphilepidida > Ophiodermatidae > Ophioderma > Ophioderma brevispina. Next base: position 8,750 of record JAMKCH010012011.1, on the reverse strand, counting down.
CTAGTTAGGTTACGGTCTTCTACTGGTGTTACGCGGCTTGTTAGACGTCGTACCAAACGTAGATTTGGTGACAGTTCATTCAACGTCATTGGTGGCAGGCTCTGGAACAAGCTTCCCGTTAACATTAGAGAGGTACTTCCAGTTCCACCAGTGTCTTTAAGCGGCTCCTGAAAAAATACTTATTTCCTGATGCTTAAAATTTTGCTAACTTTGGATTTACATATTATGGAAATAAATGAACTGAACTGATTTGTTAGTTTTCCTTATTTTGCTGTATGTCATGTTGTACATTAATTTCGTATTTTACGTGTTGTAAAGCGCTGTGTTCTCTGCAGAGTGCCATATAAATTCATTTATTATAACTATTATTATTAATGAATGTTTTTTAAATATATTTAATGCTATGATCATTTTGATTGCTGTAAACGATATGACAAATTTATGAAGTACTTCAAATATTTGCGTCGTCTGCTGCAAGCAGAATGACGCAAATGGATTACTCTGTTAGTGTGTGTGTGTGTATGTGTGTGTGTGCGTGTGTGTGTGTGTGTGAGTGTGCTTGTGAGTATCTGTGTGTGGCAGTATCTGTGTGTAGCAAAAATGTTAAGACTGGCCCAAAACTCACGTGGGGTGTTGTCCCGGCATCCCGTGGATGCCAAGGACAGAAAGCTGATTAAGACGATTGGTTCAAGAATTTTCAAAGAAATTACATTGATGATCACGATCAATACACAGAAATGTTCTTTTAAGAATTAAAGTCCTTCTATTAAAAGCCTGGTATCCAAAACGGATAATTAAAGTTCACAATTAAAGTAGCGTTGCACTTCAATGATAATTATGTCCTCAAAGTGAAGATTTATCAAGGGGTTTTGCACAATAATAATATTTAAGCATAATAAATCGACGGAATCTTCTTCAGTACTTATTTTCCTTTTTCGGAGCAGTCCTGAAGATAATATTTGTCCAGTAGCTCAAGACGACGGGGTTCTATATGTCTATCGACGACACATAAGGCCCAAAAAAATTGTTGTATTGGAGTAACGGGCCAGTGCAAAATAGGGTAGGGCGGGCGGATTTTTTTTTTTAATAATGCATTACTACATCAAATCATCACACATAGTCTATGTAATGTTATTAATATTGATACTTTTGACTCCTATTATTGAAAATCTTAAAGAGAAGTTGCCAAAGTTACACCAGAACACAAAAAAACACAAAAAAATATTGAGAAAATCGGTTAAAAATCAGGGTAAAAACAACTTGAAAAATAAGATTTTTGAAAATCAATAAAAAAAAAATTAGGGTAGGTATACTTTTGTACACCTGGGGCTTGATTTTCAAAATTAGGGTAGGGCGGGTTACTCCAATACAACAATTTGTTTTTGGCCTAACTGGTAGTATATCAATCCAGGATGCCAAATATTTCGTCTAAGTCCTGTCTCAAATGTGCACCTTTAGGACCACAAAAGGGAATTCTTTTAATTCCAAAACTGAAGCTTTTTAAGCTTCAAAAGAAGAGTTTTTTTTTCACTGATATGGCAGAAAAACGTATATACAAATCGTGGTAGGAACCAGACTTGTAGTACTCGAGTACGAATACTCGTACTCCTACTCGAGTACCAGTACAATTTGTGTACTCGTACTCGTACTCATATTCAGGCCTGGGTACTCGTACTCATACTCGTACAAGGCATAAGTACTCGTACTCATATCGTACTCGTGATATAAAAATTTGCTGTACTCATACTCGTACTCAGGACCAAATACTCATACTCGTACTCATACTCAGGGTCAAGTACTCGTACTCATACTCGTACTCTGGAAAAGTACTCACACTACAACAAAAATAAGTGAGGCATGCATTTGCTGCTAGAAAAGGGAATTTCACAAGAAATCAAAATATGCAACAATTGAGTGATATTTAACAAAACGTGATTTTTCACCCAAGTTTGTTTTGTAAAAATTGATTTTTATGATTCAGACAAATCTAAATATTTAAATTTTTGTTTTGTTTGAGAGAGCATCAAATATTTTGAAATATTAACACAAATTCCAATGGTGATATCTACATATATACTACCAATGCACCACCATTCCAAGACAATTTTAAAGAAGCAAACCCCATTTTATCCATTGAGACAACATTGTTGTGTTTGCACTTTATAAGTGTGGAACTAGTATTATTATTAATAATAATTAAAGAAGCAAACCCCATTTTATCCTATCCAGTCAATGACCATGGTTCAAACCAATCTCAAATCACCTTAGACCGGGCCAATTTACATTACACACTGAAAACATTTAAGTTAGGTTTAAATTTAAAAAAAAATACATCGGTACTCCTCGGACTGTTGTGGCGCTGCCCCGTCGCGCGTTTGTGAATGATAGGCCTAAAACTCACCTTGACTTTGATAGGTGGGACCTTTGACCTCATAAACAAATGAGGGTTTGCATGTAAACTCCATAAACCAAGTTTGGTTCCCATTGAACGTCAACTTTCACAGAGGTCCATTTTACATTTCCAGCCTATTTTAAACTTGACCTCAATGACCTTTGAAACCTTTGTATGTGACCTTTATCCTCATAAACAAATTGGGGATGCCATGTTGCACCTGTGACCCAAGTTTGGTTTAAATCCATCAAAGTATGCGGATATTACAAGCAAATGTTAACCCTTTTTCACAACAACAGACATCAACAACAACAACAGACATCAACAACCACAGTGGGCAAAGTGATCCCTATGTGTCTTCTTGCCTTAGGGCAGGCGACACAATGATCCCTATGTGTCTTCCTGCCTTAGGGCAGGCGACACAAAAACTTGGAAAAAATAGTGCAGTATTTTATGAAATCTGGATTGCAGTAGAACCAATTTTCTCAAAATTGAAGTCAGTTAAAAGAATGTACAATAAAAATAAGCAACAAACGATTAATTGTGGCATGATCACAACAATATTATCTAGTGGTGTAGAGCACCATTGTTGAATGAAATTGTAATTGAAAATAATAATGTCCCAGCATGGTTCTACATGTATGGTACATGTATGTAGAAAGTGTTGCTACATGTGCAGATGTGATGTAAGAAATGTATCAGGCACTTGTTTTGATAGCAATTGTTAACAGTAAATGGAACTCCTGATTTAGGTTTACCATGCATATTCCCTATCAAAAGACGTGTAGCTTAAAAGGGGTTTGTTCAGAAATACTTGTGGCTATTTTGGGGACACATGTTTTCCAATTTTAAAGAAAACGTCTGGGCCAAAGTAATTCTGGGCCGGAGTCACCACAATTTGAACACATACAATTTCAAAAATCTGAAAGCCCGGGTCTGAAAGCAAACCTTACAAATTGATGTATATCAAATTACATTCATGGTTCCTTCCATGGCATGTTAGCTCATGTTGCATATTAGCTCATATTCAAATTGTTTTGGATCAAAAGATTCAAAGTATTTCACATTTCAAAGAGGGGAGGGGGATCTTATAACTGGGGTTTAATTGTTCCCAATACAGATAATGTGGGTATACTACAGATAGGGGTTTGGATAGGTAGGGGTATGACACCATAGTTGCGGGTAGGGGTATCATCAGACCATGACTACAGGATGGGTACATAATCATGCCATGATGGCTATGGGTATATAGGCATGGGTATATTGACTATGGGTATGGGTTGGGTCCACATGTGACCAAGCATGGTCGGATATGGGTTAGTGTATAAACTATGGGTACATGTACATAATTTTATACCCGGGTATGCATGGGTACGTGTGTACTTGTACTACATGTACTACACAGTAGGCATGCTTAATTGAGTAGGGGACTTGTGCTTGACGTTTATTAATCAAGATCCTTGCCCAAACCAGGCATAATTCCATGTAAAGAAACTAAAAAACTTGTTATGTTAAAGAAAATCAACAAAAATTGGATAAATTACAGGGTAAGTAAGTATACATAGATCTCAGTTTTGGCTGCATGACTATAGTCATCATTCATCATTGTTATTGCATTGTCATCAGCATCATTGTCGTCTTCTTCCATCAGCCAGTATTACAAATCTGCAATTACGCAAAAGTACTCGTACTATACTCGTATCATTGCAAAAGTACTCGTTACTCATTACTCGTACTCATGCATAAGTAATGTACTCATACTCGTACTCAAGCGCAAGTACTCGTACTCATACTCGTACTCGTACTCAGGACCCAATACTCATACTCGTACTCAGATAGGTCGAGTAGGCATAATCGTACTCATACACTGTTAAAAAATTTCCGCTAAATTAAGAAGAAAAAAGATTTTCCGTAAATTACGGAAAAATCTGGTTAGAAACAATAAAAATAAAAAACATAAAACATAAAAAAATAGCGAAAAATGTTAATTTCGGAAAATATTTCAAAAATTTCTGGCAGCAATAGTTCCGGACTTTTTTGTTTGTTCGTAATTTTAAACTACGGAAAAATTCTGTTAAAATACATATTTTTTCCATAATAGAGACAAAATTCTTGAAAATTCTCTCAAAGTTACCGTTAAATTACAGAAATTTCTGTAAATTTACCCTAAAAAATGACTGGAAATACTGCTGCCAGAAATTTCCGTAAATTTGGACCATTTTTGTACAGTGTTGTAATTGTACTCATGAAAGTACTCATTTTACTAGGCAAGCTTGGTAGTAATAATGCTCTGATCTATCAAACTCTACAGATCAAACTTACTGGCAATCTCTTTTGGAAGCTCAGCTATATATCTTATCTATAGCTATTTCCCCCCGTATCTAAGTTAGGAATTACATCGCTTTAACAATATAGAAAGATTCAGTGATGAATATTGGAAACTAGAATTTTGCGGGTCTCGGCCTTCTAGGTTTTGGTTGTTTGCGGGCTTGTTGGGAATGGTGGTTGATGTGTGTGTGGGGGGGGGGTATTGGTGGGCCAAACAAGTTTTGCTTTCTTGTTTCTGAAGAGTTGTCAGCGAACAAGCAATTTTCCGAGAAAGAAATTTGACAGCATTTTCTGTAATACCCAACCATATAGAAGAATTCCATGCGATCCAGCTGTGCTCCGTGGGTGTGTGGAATTTTAGTTGTGATTGGCCTCCTAATTTGCCTTGTCCTACAATATGTCCCAAAATGTGACATTGCATGGCCAAACTCACTTTTCACAAAATCGCCCCCCCAGTCAAACTTGCCTGAGACATGTTTTAAAACTGATGGAGTTATCTCATGTGTTCTTCCCATATTTAGAAATTGGTCCCATTGTTCTAGCGTTACTGAGAGTTAAAAACGTTTATCACATGGCCCATCGAAAGTAATGGGAAACCACACAGGGGATATATCCTAAACGGGAATATATAATATGTATTGTTTGTATATCGGTCCTATACATAAACGTCTACATAAATTTTACACAAAATGAAATTGAAAGGATGGTCTGTCGTTAATGTGTTAATACAGAAAATAAGCTTTAGTGTTGATCTTGAATGAGCAAGAAATTGCATATAGGCTTAGGCCTATTACATAAGATATTCCACGCAAGGAAAATTAAAAAAAAAAACGACATGACTTTTATTGCCAAATGACGAATTTAATTTTGTGAAGGCAAAACCTATTACATAAGGCACGAATTCGACTCCCCAAATTATATAAGTAACAATGAATGATATAATGACACAATATATATATATAAAAACTGAAACGTTGCGATAATATTTTTTCATGGATATGCCTATCATGTCTTCAAAATTTTGAACGGTCTTCGTCAAGGTTACGGTTTGTCGCCTTACATTTTTGATCCGTGATGAATATCAAGGAAAAAAGAGTATAAAAGTGTCTCCGGTATCAGTGGTGATTTTCTGGTTTGCATATAAACTATAATATATAGGCTGGCAGTTTGAGGAATGGAATTCAAATGGTGTTCATTGTGAAAAATAGGACAGATGAAAAAAACTGGTCAACGATTCCATATTTAATTGGTATGCAAATTTTCTCATGATATGAAACATATCATGATTGTTAACTTTAATAAGGGCTTGCTGTGGAAGATGAAAAATCTTACCCTGTTGGGTAAGATCGCTTTGCTCAAAACTTTTTATTGTGTCTAACTTGTATATCCCTTTTTAGTATTTCCAAACCCCAAGAGCAATTTTAAGGTGCTTGACAGTATTTGTATTATTTTTTTGTGGAATGGTGATTCAGATCAGATTAAGAGAATGACTATATCCTTCCCTATTCAAAGAGGAGGTTTTTTTTTAAGTTATGCCGGATTGCAGATCATCATTCTGTTAATTGCTCTTAAAATGCCTGGATCAAACGGTTTATGATAAATCCAAACGATGCTAATTGGAAATTGCTGTTCATAAATTCAATTCGGGCTTTTGGCGGTGATCTGCTAGATTTAAATGTAATTTTCAGAACACCGATTTTTCTTTATAGAACATATTAAAAACCATTTTGTAAAAGATATTGTGAAATGCTGGGCTACCATTCATTTTAAGAAACCGGATGAGACAGGTATTCTCAATGAGACTATTTGGTTAATTCCTTTATTAAAATTGATAATAAGGTGTTCTTCTGGAAATACTGGTTTAGATCTGGTGTTGTGTGTATAAAAGACATCATGTCAGATAATTTTGAATTTGTGAATGTTAAAAAGCTGCAGGAGAAATTCTCTGCCAATAAAAACTGGTTCCAGTACTACAAACTCATATCTGCCATTCCTAGAGAATGGAACGATAGCGTTTAATTACATGCTCATCCTGACACCCTGGCTTGTTCCGGTATCGACCAATTGTTTGCTATATTGGGGAGTAAGAATAAAAATAATTGATTAAAAACAAGTTTCTTGATATTACCGCCACTCCTCCAAATAGAATTATTGAGAAATGGGAAAATCGAATTCAAGAGTACAATCAAAATTGGTCAAACATTTTATCGTGGCTTATAGATGCGCATTAGACTCACAAACTAGGAACTTTCATTTCAAATTTCTCCACAGAATTATTGCTACAAATGATTTTCTGTTTAAATTGGTGCTATTGACTATAAAGACTGTAACTTTTGTGGCGATAATATCGAGACTCTTGAGTACTTATTTTTTCATTGTAGGATCGTCAAATCCTTTTGGATAAAAGTGTTGCCATAAATAAAAGTGTAGAAAAAAATCATTGTGACATTAATTACAGCATGGAAAACATCTTTTTTGGTTTTCAAATATGTAATCCTCCACTTGCAATCAATTATGTCATATTGCTAGCCAAGCAATTCATATATAAGTGTAAACTGCAAAAAATGCACTCCTAGATTTAATACTTTTCTCCACAATATTCATATGTACATCAAACTGGAAGAAATAATTGCTTCAAAAGATAAACTACCAGTCCATTATCATAAATGGGAGTCTTTTGAATAGGGTCAGGATAGCTTTTACGCATTTGATGCAATAATTGTACGGCTCAACGCACTGAGCCGAGGGATGTCGTACTATATAATAGGGATAATTTTCAGCCATTTTTTGGATTTTTTGGATTATTGGAAAAGTGATCTATGCATTTTTGTATATGTATACATGGAAGCATCAAAGTGCTGTGGAAGATTTTATATGCCAGGTGCCCAGAACCGTGCACAATTTGGAGATGGGGTTTTCTAGGTGTGTGGTTTACACACCACTTACTCACTTATACAGTAGTCTATGGGAAAAATGGCAACTTTGAGCATGTTTCTTTCACATTTAAAACTCTCACAGAGGAAATAATATTATGGAAATAAAGTTGACTCTGATTCTGATTCAACAACATCACACCCCAAAAGTACAAGCTAACATCACCAAATCACCACATTTTGAACTATGATGACCAGAAAATGTTTTTAGTTACGAACTCACCAACTCGCCCGATGTCAGACCGGTAAACAACACATTCTCTTATAGTCCGCCAACGCTATACTTTGCAAAGCGCAATGTGAAATTGAAGACCAACGGTACATTGCTTAACTTCACTGTCCAAATGCCACCATAGTTTGAGAAAACATAACCAGTCTACCATGTCAACATGAAATTTCATCACTTCTTAATATAACGCAGTGCATTTTTTCACTTTAAAGCACTTTTTTCCTTTCCAGATGCCATGCAAGAAATTAGTCCACCCAAGATTTTTGATCCTTACGGCAGCGAGGTTAGTGGTATATAACGCGTGTGTGTGCCCCAAGGATTGGGTGAGAATGTTTTTAGTGACCACTTGTACTGTACAGCTGTATATTTCTTAAACAGTTTATTGGTGCATTTCATGGGAGGGATCATGTTGGATGGATTTTATTTTCCCTCCCCATTCCCCCAATCGTCCAAGTATGCAGGGAACATATACAATATTTCTGGTTCGCCTGGACATTTCAGATTTTTATAAGGTGTTTTTTCAGTGTTCGCTACGTGCTTGGGTTGTTTTGGAGGATATATTTTGGTCAGGTTAATCTGTAGCCCTGTGTGGGTGCCCCATATATGATGTACCTGTAGGATTTTTGAATGTAGACCTAAAGATATCTTTCACTGGGATGTCAATTTTTATATGTCTGTATGTATTTCAGATGTTTGCTCATTTTCATGTGTGTGTGAATAAAGGCAGTAGCTAAAGAAAAAAATAATTACACAATTGGAAATCAACGTTAAAAACAGCAGTTTTTAGCCTACGAATTTTGTGACGACGTTTTATTGACATAATCAATGACACAAAGTGCGACATTTACCAAGAAAACCTATATAAACA